>JADBJO010002171.1:300000-307500 GCA_016801955.1 Conus betulinus
GACAGTGATGAAGATCATCTCTGTCTCTCCCTCTGAGTTCATCCCCTCCTCCCATTGCCCTTAATCTTTCTTTGATGTATAGCATCACATGTGAGTCAAACTAGGCAAATCGCTTCTTGTTTTTATATTGAATTGTGCTTTCTAACCACAATTTCCACTCTCGATTACTTGCAAATGTGGGATTTGATTCAGGATTAAATTATATTGATCTGATGGTGGTGTGTGTGTGTGTGTGTGTGTGTGTCTGCGCGTGCACAAAACAAGTTGCATGATTCAATGTAGCATGCAAACCACAATCAGTTGTAAGTAAAATCACAGTAAATCAGAACTGCGTGATGTTGATGTGGTATGATGTTGTCAACACAACGTGTGAAATCAAGACTGTTCGTTCTACAGAGCGTTGGTCACACACAGAACAGCGTCACCCATATTCCCTTTCTCTCTGTCTGCACATGTGTTTGTTTTCCCACTCACATCGGATGCTCCTGCAGAATATCCCTATTGTTGTCACTGGTTTTGTGTGTGCACTCTGCATGCTGTGCTTCATGCCGTCTGTGAAAGACAGGCACTCAGGTTGTAGCTGTACTTCAGTCTGATGGGAAAGGGGGGAGAAAAAGAAATCTGCCCTGCCAGAGACTTGAACCATGATTCTCTCACTTCCTGAGCAGACTGTGTTACCCAGCAGTCCCCTGGCCATTCATGATTTAGAAGTATTGTGTAATAGTCAGGGAGAAGAAAGGCCACTACAGCATAAGTTTCTTCAGGGCAAAGTATCATGTAGTTGAAGGATATACTGTAGTTGAACTATAAAAGATTAATGTCCTGTTGCAGAAGTGATGGTATACTGTAGTGGAACTGATATAAAGACTAATGTCCTGTTGCAGAAGTGATGGTATACTGTAGTTGAACTGATATAAAGATTAATGTCCTGTTGCAGAAGTGATGGTATACTGTAGTTGAACTGATATAAAGATTAATGTCCTGTTGCAGAAGTGATGGTATACTGTAGTTGAACTGATATAAAATGTCCTGTTGCAGAAGTGATGGTATACTGTAGTGGAACTGATATAAATTGTCAAGTGGTAGAAGGGATGGTATACTATAGTGGAAGTGATACACACATTAGTTTTGATAAATATGACACAAAACAGGACAGTAATGATTTGCAAATTTAATGTGTACAAACCCAAAATGGCACAGGTCAAAGGTCAAAAAGGAGAGGGATTGGTGTTTATCTGGTCATCATCCATTGACTTCTATTCAAGCATATCACACATGCACATGAACACACAAGAAAAAGAAAAACATGCGTACGCACATGTGCACTTAATTTATGTGTGTGTGCATGCGTGCGCGCGCACGCACGCGCACGCACGCACGCACACACACACACACACACACACACACAGGATGGCAGGATGTAAAAAAGCTGAATAGCTTATTCCTTTACCCTCAATAAAGATCATTTTGACTTGACACACACACAAACACAAATACTAGCACACACGCACGCACACACCACCTAGAAAGAAAGAGAAGAGAGAGAGAGCGAGAAAAACTTGTCAAATTTTGATTGCCGGAGAGTAACAGTTGGACCTCTCCACAAACACTATCATTCCACAGTCATCATACACAGACTCTGAACTACTGGAATCCTCAACAGTCTGATCATCAATTGTATTTAGCGCTCACACGCATCTCAAAAACTCTTGCTCACAAGAGTGAACAGATTCTCTTCACATTCCAGTCAGCAGACGAACGAGTTATAGTCTGTCACACAAGTTGTTGTATCTAGCGCTCACTCGCATCTCGAAAAATCCTAGCTCACAAGTTTGAAAACAGTTCTGCTCACTTTCCAGTCTCCATAGTCTGCTCACACAAGTTGTAGTACCCGGCAGTACGATTGCGTCACTAGTAGTCCTTAACCTCCTGACGTCTGGAGTTGTGACGACAACAGTGACATTCTGTTCACAGTTCTGCGCGCGGTGCTAATGCTCACATCAGCCATAATCCCCAGTCTTCGGAGATCCCGCCCTGACTCCCGGGCTTCACGTGCTGGAGTTGTGGAACTCTCTGGTCAGCACAGCCAGCTGGTTCATGGCCTCGTAGATTCCCTGTCCCGTGTGAGCGCACGCCCCTTGCACGAACCACTTGCGGTCTTTCATGGCCACCAAGCCCAGCTTCTCCGCTATTTCAGATGTGGGAACGGCACCTGAAGAGAACAGAGAGAGTAGAGTCATCAAGGCATCTGCTTTGTGTAGAAGAGGCGATATGGAATCATGGCAACTGCGTGGAACATGACAATGAAATGTTCAAGATATCTGGAACGACCAGGTCATCAAGACCTGCGTGGATCACTGAAGTCATCAAGACAGCCGCGTTGGACGATGATGTCATTAGTGCATGTACGATGAACGATAACGTCAGGAAGATAGATATCTGCGGGAAACGTTTGAGTCATGAAAACGTTTACATGAAACAATAACGTCATCAGGTCATCTATGCGAAACATTGACGTCATCAAAATACCTGCATGGAATATAAGAACTTTCGCGTTGCAGTGAGGTCATCAAAACATCCACATGGAATAATGAAATCACGGTGACATCTGTAGATAGACACTGATGGAATATCTGCATGGAGTAGACAAGTCATCAATAGATCTGCATGGGACAGTCAATGAAGTCAGCACGCCATCTGCATGGACTAGACAAGAAGTCAGTATGACATCTACGTGGACTAGACAATAAAGTCAGCAAGACATTCATGGACTAGACAATGAGTCAGCAAGACATCTGCATGGACTAGACGATGAAGTCAGCAAGACATCTGCAAGGAACAGACAATAAAATCATGGAGACATCTGTTGGGAGGAGACAATGAAGTCATCAACACATCTGCATGAACTAGACAAAGAAGTCAACAAGACAACTGTATGGACTAGACAATGAAGTCATCAAGACATCTGCATGGACTAGTCAATGAAGTCAGCAAGATATCTACATGGACTGGACAATGAAGTCGGCCAGATATCTACATGAACCAGACAAAGAAGTCAGCCAGATACATGCACCAAATAGACAATGAAGTCATCAAGATTTCTACATGGACTAGACAAAGAAGTCAGCAAGACATCTGCACGAAATAGACAATGACATCATCAAGATTTTTATTGGGACTAGACAAAGAAGTCAGCAAGACATCTGCACAAAATAGACAATGAAGTCAGCAAGATTTCTACATGGACTAGACGAAGAAGTCAGTAAGACATCTGCACGAAATAGACAATAAAGTCATCAAGATATCTGCATGCACTAGACAAAGAAGTCAGCAAGACATCTGCACGAAATAGACGATGAAGGCATTAAGATATCTAGCATGGATTAGACATAGAAGTCAGCAAGACATCTGCATAGAGTAGACAAAGAAGTCGGGAAGGCATCTGCACGAAATGACGGTCAAGTCATCCAGATATCTACATGGAATAGGCAAAGAAGTCAGCAGGACATCTGCACGGAGTGGACAATGCAGTCATCATCAATGCAGTGACGGAAACATCATGTTACTGGGCAGGTGTCCGATAAGCCGGTATCAGTCTGACAGACACTACTGATCTTAGTGGACAGGTGCCAGGCAGTGTGGTAATCAGCGGGATACAGGAAGGGTGATCTTACTGGGGGAGGAGGAGGAAGGGGGAGGGGGTCAGAAAGTGTGTCAGTCAGCGAGTGACAGGAAGGTTTGATCTTAGGGGAGGGGGGGGGGGGGGGGGTCAGGGAGTGTGGTAATCAATGAGTGACAGGAAAGGTTTGATCTTGGGGGGGGGGGGGGGGGGGTCAGGGAGTGTGGTAATCAATGAGTGACATGAACGTTTGATCTTGGGGGGGGGGGGGGGGGGCGGGGGGGGGGGGGGGGGGGTCAGGGAGTGTGGTAATCGGTGAGTGACATGGTTTGATCTTGGGGGGGGGGAGGCGAGGCGTCAGGGAGTGTGGTGATCAGCGAGTGATTGGAAGGGGATGGGGGGGGGGGGGGGGGGGGGGAGTATGGTGATCAGTGAGATACAGGAAGGGGTGGTTTTAGGGGGGGGGGGGGGGGTCAGGGAGTGTGGTGATAGGTGAGATACAGGAAGGAGTGGTCTCACCAGGCAGATCCTGCTTGTTGGCCAGCACGACCAGGGGGACCCCCGCCAATTCGGGGCTGTCGCAGACATGGTGGAGCTCCTCCTGGGACTCCTCCAGACGATCCCTGTCGGCACTGTGTCCACCACGTACAGCACTCCTAGAACACACACACACACACACACACACACACACACACACACACACACACACACACACACAAGCAGACCAGATGAGTTTCCCGACTAGTATCTGAAGTACTTGCCAGATGCTTTGTAATAATGTCTCCAATACAGTCACCGTGAGTTTTACAGTCATATACCGGCAATGACTACAAGTTGTCATAGCCAAGGCGTCCAATGCACTCACCGTGTTTTCGTAGTAATGTTTCGGATGCTTTCACCACTGGTTTCACTGTCCTGCCTCAAATGTACTCACCACAAGTAATCGTAGTAATGCGTTCAAAACACTCGGCAGAACAGTTTTCATCGTTATATTCAGGGGGCAGAACAGTTCTAATCGTGATAAGGGCACTTACCTAGAATCGTTTTCATCGTAATATCAGGGCACTTACCCAGAGCAGTTTTCATCGTAATGTTCAGGGGATTCATCTCAACAGTTTTCATCGTAATATTCAGGTGATTCGCCACAACAGTTTTTTCATCGTAATGTTCAGGGTACCCACCCAGACCAATAGCTTATTCATCAGGGGATTCACCACAACAGTTTTCATCGTAATATTCAGGCTACTCACCATTACAGTTTCCATCGTAATATTCAAGGTACTCACCCAAACAATAGCCCATTCATCGTTATATTCATGGCACTCACAACAAACATTTTCATCGTAATATTCAGCGCACTCACCATTATAGTTTTCATCATAGTTTTCAGGGCACTCAGAACAATTTTCATCGTAATGTTTTGGGCAGTCACTAGAATATTTTCATCGTAATAATCAGGGCACTCACCAGTACAATGTTCATCGTAATATACAGGGCACTCACAAGAACAGTTTTCATCGTGATATATCAGGGCACTCAGCAGAACAATTTTCATCGTAATAATCACGGCACTCGCCAGAACTGTTTAAATCGTAATATTCAGGGCACTCAACAGCATATTTTCATTGCAATATTCAGGGCACTCATCAATACACTTTTCATCGTAATATTCAGGGCATTCACCAGAACAATTTTCATCGTAATACTCAGGGCACTCACCAGTACAATTTTTCATCATAATATCCGGGGCACTCACCAGAACAATTTTTTATCATGATATCCAGGGCACTCACCAGAACAATTTTTATCATGATATTCAGGGCACTCACCAGAACAATTTTTATCATGATATTCAGGGCACCCACCAGAACAATTTTTATCATGATATTCAGGGCACCCACCAGAACAATTTTTATCATGATATTCAGGGCACCCACCAGAACAATTTTTATCATGATATTCAGGGCACCCACCAGAACAATTTTTATCATGATATTCAGGGCACTCACCAGAGCAATTTTTATCATGATATTCAGGGCACTCACCAGAACAATTTTTATCATGATATTCAGGGCACTCACCAGAAGAGCAATTTTTATCATGATATCTGGGCACTCACCCAGAGCAATTTTCGTAGTAATGCCTCCAGAGCTGACGCAGGGTCTTCTGACCCCCCACGTCCCACACGGTGAAGGTCACGCCCTTGACTGGTGACACCGTCTCCACGTTGAAGCCCAGCGTAGGGATGGTCATGACGTCATCGTTCAGCTTCACCTTGTACAGGATGGTCGTTTTACCTGCATAGGACACATTCGTCATGCTCCGGCAGAAGGAGATGGTAAAAACCAGGGTGAGGTCAAGGGTGGGGGTGGGGGTCGGGGATGATGGAGGACAGCTTCTCTCAGTTTGGAGATCCAGTTAAAGGATCGGTTAGAAATGGCCTTGTAAATGAGCGAGATCATTTATTTTACGTGCATTTACACATTTCTTTCTTTCATCATTCTGGGTGGGGGGGGGGGGGGGGGGGGGGGGGGGGGGGGGGGGGGGGGGCACACACGAAGAAGAGAAGGTGATAAAATGAAAATACTCAGCCCGTGACTGACCATGTATCGATCGACTTCCTGGGGTCTATCTCGTGTGGAGGCATCCATTTATTTTCACCTTGCTTTACTTGTAAGAATGATACGCCCCTGACCTTCATATATAAAAAAAAAAAAAAAAAGGTTGCTGTCACGTGATTCCGCTCCCCCGCCACTCCCCCCTCTCCCCTTCCCTCTTCACCTTGCACTCTTGTGTGCCTCCCCACTCTTCCGGATTGGAGAGTTGACATCAAACAAAAGTCTACAGTGTGAACAATAAACACAGTCATCACAATGCTTGACGTAGATCCGCGATAGCTTTAGCACACAATGTTAACGGACCAAAAGACCAGACCAGAGGCAGGTAATGACGGTGTGTGTGTGTGTGTGTGTGTGTGTGTGTGTGTGTGTGTGTGTGCGCGCGCGCGCGCACACACACACACACACACACACATACACACACACAGAGAGACTCTCTCTCTCTCTCTCTCTCTCTCTCTCTCTCTCTCTCTCTCTCTTTCTCGTGTTGCATTTTAAAACAAAAGCAAGAAAGCAAACAAACAAAACAAACAACCAGAAGACGAAAGAAAAGAAAAACGAAATGAAAAAAAGAGCAGTCCAGCTCAAGTCTTCGTAAGAACTGCACATCTACGATGTTGGTGATTGGTTGAGTTTAACTTCTGGGCATCAACCAATGAGGCCCACAAAACAAACAAACAAACAAATTTCCCAGACACTCAGGCTTATGGGAAGGCTAGTCTGTACTCATTTTTCATCATTTTAATTATACACATGAAAGATATGCTAAATGTTCTGAATCACGTGAGCATACCATCATTACTTACCGGCGTTATCCAATCCCAGCATCAGAATTCGAGAAGGTTTTTTCCCCCCGAAAACCCTGACAGGGCCTCAAACATGCGAGACAGGAAAAGACCCATGACTGGTCGTCACTTGCACAATTGAGTCAGCTGACACAGGCTGCCGTTGATAGAGGTGTTATTACACCAAACAGAAACACCTTTGTCTTTAATGTGGCTCTCTTCTTCTTCTTCTTTGTTCTTCTTCTGTCGTTTTAAGTCACAGATACTGATTTCCTTCACGTAAAGTTGGGTTGCCAGTTAATTTGGAACAGTTCAATGATTAAATTTCCTCCTTTGCTTTTCTTTCTTTCTTTCTTTTTTCTCCTCTGCTTAACTTTCGTTTCTTTGACGTTCGCTAAGTATTTTGTCAGCTTTAATGTATATTTATCAGTCAAACAAATCAACGAAATATTTGCAAAGCGCTCTTGAAAACGTTCCA
>JADBJO010002171.1:312500-315000 GCA_016801955.1 Conus betulinus
CTCTCTCTCTCTCTCTCTCTCTCTCTCTCTCTCTCTCTCTCTCTCTCCCTTCTCCCTTCTCCTCTGTCTCTCTTGTGAATGGAGAATTCTGTCCTCGCGCGCGCGTGTGTGTGTGTATGTGTGCGCGCGCGTGCGTTCTTTAGTGTGCGTACATGTTCACCATTTGGGGTGGGATAGTGGGGCACACCAGGCTGAACAAGTTTTGCAGCTTTTCACATACCTTTTAAGCATTATACACGTGCATTTTAATGCGTTAGTTGAACTCGTTGTCTTGGCGTTTTTACTGTTGTGGCTCAGACCTTGCAATTTACCCTGAGGAAGGCCGAAAAAGCCGAAATATTGGTTCAAAATATATACACTTGTTGTGTCTTTTTTTAAAAATCTTTGAACGTTTACACACACACACACACACACACACACACACACACACACACACACACACACACACACACACACACACGTACGCATTTACTCATGTATACACACGCACACAAACGCGCGCATACGCACACACACACACACACACACACCACAAACACACACACGTACGCACAAACTATATATGGGACGCAAAAAAACGAAGGATCAGTGAGTCCGCCAAACAAGTCATGGACAAACAAACTACAAGAGAAATGTTTTGTGTTGTAATTTGACTGTCCCTGTTGTTTGGCGGACTCACTGATCATTCTTTTCAACATTTGTTGTTTGGCGGACTCACTGATCATTCTTTTCAACATTTGTTGTTTGGCGGACTCACTGATCATTCTTTTCAAATTTTTTCTTGTTTGGCGGACTCACTGATCATTCTTTTCAACATTTGTTGTGTGGCGGACTCACTGATCATTCTTTCAACATTCGTTGTTTGGCGGACTCACTGATCATTCTTTTCAAAATTTGTTGTTTGGCGGACTCACTGATTATTCTTTCAACATTTGTTGTTTGGCGGACTCACTGATCATTCTTTTCAACATTCGTTGTTTGGCGGACTCACTGATCATTCTTTTCAACATTTGTTGTTTGGCGGACTCACTGATCATTCTTTTCAACATTTGTTGTTTGGCGGACTCACTGATCATTCTTTTCAACATTGTGTTTTGGCGGACTCACTGATCATTCTTTTCAACATTTGTTGTTTGGCGGGCTCACTGATCATTCTTTTCAACATTTGTTGTTTGGCGGACTCACTGATCATTCTTTTCAACATTTGTTGTTTGGCGGGCTCACTGATCATTCTTTTCAACATTTGTTGTTTGGCGGACTCACTGATCATTCTTTTCAACATTTGTTTCAGATTCCCCCTGTGGCCACCTCACTTTGAAACCAACAAGATGCAGATTTTGAACTGTATGCGTGCATTTGTGTTGTTCGTAAAATGGGGAAAGTGGAAAATGTTTCCAGTGTATTTATCTATCCATTAGCGGGGTTCGGTTTCTTTCAGTGATGAATCTGACAACAACGACGACGGTGACGATCTCAGACATTCCCACAACAGTCGTTCATCGTTTCATCAGGGTTTATGTGCTTCCATTGATGATAGTGATGAAATAACTTCGGTGTATAACATGGGACTTTGGATAGATACGTGGACATGTTGCCATGAAATAACCGTGGTGCAAGTAAGGTGTACAAGGAATGATGGAGGATACTTTCGTTTCAGTGGAATGATCTTTGTAAATTATGAGAGGCATGGTGTCCTGCGATGTTTCAGCTGACTAATCACGCTGTCTGTATTGTGTATGAACACGTGTTTCAATGCGCTAGCCATGGTGGTGCATGTGTACGTAAATGTGTCTCAGTGACCTAATCATGGTGTGTTTAATGTGTACGTGGACGTGTTTCAATGAACTGACCATGACGTGTGTATAATATATGGATGTGTTTAAGTGAAATAACTGTGGTGTGTATGTCGATGTTTGTCAAGGAAACCATGGTATGCATACTGTGTGTGTTGGTGTATTTCAGTGAAGTTACCATGGTGGGTACAGTGTGTGTATGTACAAGTGTTTTAGGTAACTACCCAGGTGTGTACAGTGTGTGTCTATAAAAGTGACTGAAGGAACTGCCTTTGGTGTGTACAGTGTGTCTATGTCAGTATTTGTAAAGGACATGAAGTGTTGACGTGTTCAGTATGTGTATATTGCTATGTGTCAACGAACTAACCACAGTGAACATAGTGTGTGTCTATACAGGTGTGTGCAGTGTTTGATGGGGGGGGGGGGGGGGTGTCCATACACAGGAGCGGCCAGTGTCAGTGAACTGACCACAGTTGAGCATAGTGTGTGTCTATAGAGGTGTGTGCAGTGTTTGATGATGTATGTGTCCATACACAGGAGCGGCCAGTGTCAGTGAACTGACCACAGTGAGCATAGTGTGTCTATAGAGGTGTGTGCAGTGTTTGATGGGGGGGGGGGGGGGGGGGGGGGGGGGGTGTCCATACACAGGAGCGGCCAGTGTCAGTGAACTGACCACAGTGAGCATAGTGTGTCTATAGAGGTGTGTG
>JADBJO010002171.1:320000-322500 GCA_016801955.1 Conus betulinus
TGAGACACCTCACATAACCATTAGTCTCTGTCATAGTGAGACACCTCAAATAACATTAGTCTCTGTCATAATGAGAGACACCTCACATAACCATAAGTCCCTGTGATAATGATGGAGACACCGCACATAACCACTAGTCTCTGTCATAATGATGGAGACATAACCACTAGTCTCTGTCATAATGATGAAGACATAACCACTAGTCTCTTTCATAATGATGGAGACATAACCACTAGTCTCTGTCATAATGATGGAGACATAACCACTAGTCTCTGTCATAATGATGGAGACATAACCACTAGTCTCTGTCATAATGATGGAGACATAACCACTAGTCTGACATAATGATGGAGACGGCACCACTAGTCTGTCATAATTATGGAGACATAACCACTAGTCTGACATAATGATGGAGACATAACCTCTAGTCTGTCATAATGATGGAGACATAACCGCTAGTCTGTCGTAATGATGGAGACATAACCATTACTGTCTGTCATAATGATGGAGACATAAACCACTAGTCTGTCGTAATGATGGAGACATAACCACTAGTCTGTCGTAATGGTGGAGACATAACCACTAGTCTGTCATAATGATGGTTTGTGCTTGATAACCACTAATCTCTGTCATGATGATGGAGACACCGTCCCACACACACACATCACGGTGGCGGGTTGTGCTTGCCTGCACGTGTTTCCAGCCTCCCAAACGAGGCTTTCATCTGCCTGTTGTACGTAGCACTATTCGGTCAACAGGAAGGGGACTGCATTTCAAAAGATCTTGATGAGAGCTGTGCTAATCGGCGTCTTTGGGCCTAATTGCTGTTAGCGTTGCCAGATGACAGTGCGTTTGAGTATCAAACGGCAGACATTCTTTCCTAATAAAGGCCAGGTCTATGCGAGTTTTTGGAGGCCACTGGATGATTCTCACTGTGATGAGAATACGACATGCTCTACGGGAGTACTGTGTGTCTGAATACTGTAAGCTCTAGGGGCTACAAGCGAGAGAATATCATACTGCAGCTCTAAGGGGACTGTGTGCTGAATACTGCAGCTCTAGGGGATCTGTGTGTCTGTTACTGCAGCTCTACGTGGTTTGTCTTCAGTGTCTGAATACTGCAGCTCTATGGGACTGTGTGTCTGAATACTACGGGCAAACAACAGGAGCCATGTCAGGTCCACAGGGAAGTCACCCTGCAGGCGACGGCGGGGGCGAAGGTCTGCTAGAAGGGGCTAACGTCTGCTAAGTCGTAGCCACGACACTTCTTACTGCACCATTCATGTATCGATCAGCTCTAAACCATGCGCAGCTGATCTCCACTTCGCCATTAGATTGTGATATGTATGCGATCCTTGTTGTGGCGAGAATATATATATATATAGTCCGCACGCAGTGATACCTCATTGATGAAACTGAAACTGACACGTTGGTGGCATCACTCAGTCCATGACCCCGTTGAACAGCAGTGTTGACCTTAAAGTATCTCGCATCTCTCTTGTCCTGACTCCAAGCCTGGCTCACCGTTTCCTTGTAGGTGCGCGCGTTGATGCACAAACTCTTGTTGAAAAGGACAACGCTGCCTTCCTGTAGAACACACTACGCCTGGAGATTGTGCCACAGTGTGCGTCTTTGAAGGTGATCAAAAGCTTGCTCAACGTCTGTAGTTCTGATGTACAGCTGTGTCTGCAGTTTTTTCGTGCGCCTGCACTACTCGATGATAATTCTGGCACCAGGCGTTCACTCTGCTTCACATCATCATAAAGAGTCTGACACTGGAAGACTGTCGCTTAGCTCTGCAGAAACCGGGAGCTTCCTCATTATCATTATTGTTATTATATTATTATTTTTATTATATCATCATCATCATTATATCATCATCATCATTATCATTATTATTGTTAATAATAATAATAATAATAATAATAATAACAATAATAATAATATTTTTATTATCATCATCATCATTATTATAAATCATCATAACTATTATTATTATTATTACCATTATCATCATTATCCCTATTATCATATTATTATTATCACTATTATTATTGTTATTATTATTATTATGATCATCATCAGTATAACATTATATCACTATTATCATTATCATCATATCATTGTCATCATCATTTTTATTATTAAGATCATTATCATTATTATTATTGTTGTTTTTATCATTTTCATTATTTTCATTATTAGTAGTAGTAGTAGTAGTAGTAGTAGTAGTCTTATTATTGTTATCATTATATTGTCACCATCATCATTATCATTATCAATATTATCATTATTAATATTAATATTATTACTATTGTTATTATTATCATCACAATTATTAGTATCATTATCATTATTGTTAGTAGTAGTATTCATTATCATTATTATAATTATTGTTATTATTATCGTTATTGTTGTGTTTCTCAATCACACCAAACACACTTGCACACACCACAACCCCTCCCATGGCAAGAGGAGGGAAGGGGGGGGGGGGGGGGAT
>JADBJO010002171.1:332500-336829 GCA_016801955.1 Conus betulinus
AGGAACTACCCGGGATGTGTACAGTGTGTGTCTATAGAAAGCGATTGAAGGAACTACACAGGTGTGTACTGTGTGTGTCTACAGAAGTGATTGAAGGAACTACCCAGGGTGTGTACAGTGTGCCTATAGAAGTGATTGAAGGAACTACCCGGGGTGTGTGTGTGTCTATACACAGGAGCTGCCAGTGTCAGTGAACTAACCACAGTGAGCATAGTGTGTGCCTATAGAGGTGTGTGCAGCGTTTAATGGGGTGTATGTCCATACACAGGAGCGGCCAGTGTCAGTGAACTGACCACAGTGAGCATAGAGTGTGTCTATAGAGGTGTGTGCAGTATTTGATGGGGGGTGTGTCCATACACAGGAGCGGCCAGTGTCAGTGAACTGACCACAGTGAGCATAGTGTGTGTCTCTATAGAGGTGTGTGCAGTGTTTTGATGGGGGGGGGGGGGGGGGGGTCCATACACAGGAGCGGCCAGTGTCAGTGAACTGACCACAGTGAGCATAGTGTGTGTGTCTATAGAGTGT
Organism: Conus betulinus; assembly: GCA_016801955.1. Taxonomy (NCBI): domain Eukaryota; kingdom Metazoa; phylum Mollusca; class Gastropoda; order Neogastropoda; family Conidae; genus Conus; species Conus betulinus. The sequence goes on from JADBJO010002171.1 coordinate 333,026, forward strand.
GAGCAGTGTTTGATGGGGGGGGAGTGTCCATACACAGGAGCGGCCAGTGTCAGTGAACTGACCACAGTGAGCATAGTGTGTGTCTATAGAGGTGTGTGCAGTGTGTGATGGGGGGGGTGTGTCCATACACAGGAGCGGCCAGTGTCAGTGAACTGACCACAGTGAGCATAGTGTGTCTATAGAGGTGTGTGCAGTGTTTGATGGGGGGGGGGGGGGGGGGGGTGTCCATCCATACACAGGAGCGGCCAGTGTCAATGAACTGACCACAGTGAGCATAGTGTGTGTCTATAGAGGTGTGTGCAGTGTGTGATGGGGGGTGTGTCCATACACAGGAGCGGCCAGTGTCAGTGAACTGACCACAGTGAGCATAGTGTGTGTCTATAGAGGTGTGTGCAGTGTGTGGGGGGGGGGGTGTCCATACACAGGAGCGGCCAGTGTCAGTGAACTGACCACAGTGAGCATAGTGTGTGTCTGTAGAGGTGTGTGCAGTGTTTGATGGGGGGGTGTGTCCATACACAGGAGCGGCCAGTGTCAGTGACTGACCACAGTGAGCATAGTGTGTGTATAGAGAGGTGTGTGCAGTGTTTGATGGGGGGTGTGTCCATACACAGGAGAGCGGCCAGTGTCAGCGAGATCGGAGAGCAGCTGAAGTTGGGGGAGCAGAGGGACCGGAAGTGGCACATCCAGGGCACGTGCGCCACCTCAGGGGAGGGCGTGAAGGCATGCAGGAGATGGCAGGCTGGTCAAGGACTTCAAAGACTTCAAATCCGGACACTGAGAGAGGACAGGAGAGGACAGAGAGAGAGAGAGAGAGAGAGAGAGAGAGAGAGAGAGAGAGAGAGAGAGAGAGCGAGAGAGAGAGAGGTGTTATTTAGAAGGGGACGGGGGTGAATATAGGAGAACGCATGGATGAAAACATGCATGTAATGGCCAGGCTGGTCAGAATTTAAAAAAAATCCAGCATGTACTTAGAGAGAGAGAGAGAGAGAGAGGTGATATGGGGGAGGGAGAGAGGTGATATTGGGAGGGAGAGAGAGAGGTGAGATGATATGGGGGGAGGGAGAGAGAGGGTGATAGGGGGGGAGGGAGAGAGGTGATATGGGGGAGGGGGAGAGAGGTGATATTGGGGAGGGAGAGAGGTGATATGGGGGAGGGAGAGAGGTGATATGGGGGAGGAAGAGAGGTGATATTGGGGAGGGAGAGAGGTGATATTGGGGAGGGAGAGAGGTGATATGGGGGAGGGAAAGAGGTGATACTGGTGAGGGAGAGAGGGGTGATATTGGGGAGGGAGAGAGACGATATGGGGGAGGGAGAGAGGTGATATTGGGGACGGAGAGAGGTGATATTGGGGAGGGAGAGAGGTGATATGGGGAGGGAGAGAGGTGATATGGGGGAGGGAGAGAGGTGATATTGGGGAGGGAGAGAGGTGATATGGGGGAGGGAGAGAGGTGATATGGGGGGAGGGAGAGAGGTGATATTGGGGAGGGAGAGAGGTGATATTGGGGAGGGAGAGAGGTGATAGATATGGGGAGGGAGAGAGGTGATATTGGGGAGGAGAGAGGTGATATTGGGGAGGGAGTGTGAGATGATATGGGGGAGGGAGAGAGGTGATATTGGGGAGGGAGAGAGGGGGGAGGGAGAGATGATATTGGGGAGGGAGAGAGGTGATATTGGGGAGGGAGAGAGGTGATATTGGGGGGAGGGAGAGAGGTGATATTGGGGAGGGAGAGAGGTGATATGGAGGAGAGGAAGAGAGGTGATATGGGGGAGGAGAGAGTGATATTGGGGAGGGAGAGAGGTGATACTGGGGAGGGGAGAGAGAGAGGGATATGGGGAGAGAGGGAGAGAGGTGATATGGGAGGGAGAGAGGTGATATTGGGGAGGGAGAGAGGTAATATGGGGGAGGGAGTGAGATGATATTGGGGAGGGAGAGAGAGGTGATATGGGGGGAGGGAGAGAGGTGATATGGGGGAGGAAGAGAGGTGATATTGGGGAGGGAGAGAGGTGATATGGGGGAGGAAGAGAGGTGATATTGGGGAGGGAGAGAGGTGATATGGGGGAGGGAGAGAGGTGATATTGGGGAGGGAGAGAGGTGATATTGGGGGGGAGAGAGGTGATATTGGGCAGGGAGAGAGGTAATATGGGGGAGGGAGAGATATTGGGGAGGGAGTTGATATGATATGGGGGAGGGAGAGAGGTGATATGGGGGAGGAGAGGGATATGGAGAGGGAGAGAGGTGATGGGGGAGGGAGAGAGGTGATATTGGGGAGGGATAGAGGTGATATGGGGGAGGGAGATAGGTGATATTGGGGAGGGAGAGAGGTGATATGGAGGATGGAGAGAGGTGATATTGGGGAGGGAGAGGTAATATGGGGGAGAGTGAGTGAGATGATATGGGGAGGGTAGGGAGATAGGTGATATTGGGGAGGGAGAGGTAATATGGGGGAGTGAGTGAAATGATATGGGGGGGAGGAGAGAGGTGATATTGGGGAGGGAGAGAGGAGGTGATATGGGGGAAGAAGAGAGGTGATATTGGGGGAGGGGGAGAGGTGATATGGGGGAGGGAGAGAGGTGATATGGGGGGGGAGGGAGAGAGGTGATATGGGGGAGGGAGAGAGGTGATATGGGGGAGGGAGAGAGGTGATATGGGGGAGGGAGAGAGGTGATATGGGGGATGGAGAGAGGTGATATGGGGGGAGGGGGAGCGAGGTGATTGGGGGGGAGGGAGTGAGATGATATGAGGGAGGGGAGAGAGGTGATATTGGGGAGGGAGAGAGGTGATATGGAGGGGAGGGAGAGAGGTGATATTGGGGAGGAAGAGAGGTGATATTAGAGAGGGAGAGAGGTGATACTGGGGAGGGAGAGGTAATATGGGGAGGGAGTGAGATGATATGGGGAGGGAGATGAGGTGATATTGGGGGAGGGAGAGAGGTGATATTGGGGAGGAGAGGTGATATGGGGGGAGGGAGAGAGGTGATATGGGGGAGGGAGAGAGATGATATGGGGGAGGGAGTGAGATGATATGGGGGAGGGAGAGAGGTGATATTGGGGAGGGAGAGAGGTGATATGGTAGAGGGAGAGAGGTGATATGGGGGAGGGAGAGAGGTGATATTGGGGAGGGAGAGAGGTGATATGGTGGAGGGAGAGAGGTGATATGGGGGAGGGAGAGAGGTGATATTGGGGAGGGATGGGAATTGAATGGCTGGCTGGGGAAGGGGGAGAGGCCATGAGGCATTCCAGCTCTGTTGTCGAAAAAAAGGCCCTCTGGATACTGAGAGAGAGAGAGAGAGAGAGAGAGAGAGAGAGAGAGAGATGAGAGAGAGAGAGAGAGAGAGAGAGAGAGAGAGAGATTTTACTGCTTATTGTAAATTTTGTAAAGTGATCGTTTCGGACGTGTCTATTTATCTATTTATCTGTTTATCTATCAATCTATCTATCCGTCTGTCTGTGTCTGTCTGTCTAAATACGTCCACTTCGAGTGTAGACATTCAGGAAAAGCAAAAATCTCACAATATTTTGCTCAAAACCTGCATTGATATTGTCTTTTAAATTATCATGACGTCATTAAACTGTGGAACAGCAACTTCATATGCATATGTATGGATGTGAAATTGAGTGTTCACTGCCTCTGTGGGCGTGCGCACGTGTGTTTATCTGTGTATGTAAACTTTTTGGTCAAGATAAAAAGTGAATGGTTTTTAATCTGCAGCTGTGATAATTATGCACTGTGTTTACGTCTTGGATTTGAATGTAGACAATTATTTTATTAACGAACAAATGTAAACCAATATTGCTTTGAAAAGT
>JADBJO010002172.1:0-12500 GCA_016801955.1 Conus betulinus
TGGTCGCATTGAAAGTTTGCGGGAAAGTAGTTTAAATATGGGGGGGGGTATGGCTGTTACTTTGGAATCTATTGTGTCTTTGTTCGTTACAAATTTCGCCAGTATCGTTGTGAGTAGTGTTAACAGGGGTGGGGTGTCCAAGTGTTTATAGCACAGGTGAGCATTCCATGTTCGTCTTAAACTTCTTTTTGTAGTGGTTGGTTGTAGGTGTGACTTTCCACACTGCCTTGTTACGAGATGTGTTTCGAATGTGTTTGGATATGAAGCGGTTTAAAACGTGACGAATAACGAACACGCCACAAATCAGCAAGATCCTTTTCTTTGTTTCTGTGTAGGCGGAAGACCACGTGTGTGTGGTGATCACTTCATGAAGGTGTGTTATATAGTTATAATTAATTCGAGAGTATGGCATTTTATTGGGTTTTGTTATTGCAATTATGCGAATGCGCGGAACGGAGTTGACGTCGTTTTGTGTCTCAAAAGGTTGCTGTTCCGTTCAAAACTGCTTGTGTGAATGAACTACGATTTAGATTGGCTATTAAATTCGGAGGCCCGGTATGATACTCGTCCCTTCGCGGTAAGAATTGTGGTTTGGTGGGCATTTATAGATTTGAAGGGAACCACCGTCAAAGATATGACTGCCACTTTGACATTCTTGAAACTGAAGCCAGTTTTGTTGTAAAAAATAACGTTTTTTGGTTAAAATTTATTGAAGGTTTAAGCTATGTCGGATACACCTGGACTTGCAGCTCATAAACTATAGTGTGCTGCGTCGTAATGGATTGTTACGAAACACGGTTTGTATTGTGTATGTAGGTATGGCGTTTTGTGTTGCTTTTCAGTATGTGTTAGATGGTATTGTATGTATAACATTGTACTGCTAAGTACTGTTGTTGTTGAGCAGCGTTGTATGTCAGCGTTGTATTTATATAGTGTTATTAGTACTTATGGAATTGTAAGTATCCCGTTTGTATTTGAAACTATTTAATTATACAATAGAAATTGCACTGTTTTGTAGAATTGGATTGTAACTATTGCCTTGTATGTGAGAATGTGCATTTGTAAATTTGGTATTGTAGTTGTAAGGTGTTGATTTGCAGCTTGTAGGTATTGTTAGTGCTGTTGTAAGTCTCAAATTGGTTTTGTTGATTGTAGTTAGGTTCAACATCGCTGTATTGCAGGTGCTGACTTATATTGTAGAATTTGTAATAGATGGTATTGTAAGCATTGTATTGTGAAAGGCTGTTATTGTGTTGTAAGCGTTTGATTGTATTGTATTGTAAGCTGTTCTTCTTTGTATTGCGTTTGTATAGCATTTGCAGACCTGCTTACCTTACGATTTGGCCGTAATTTTAAACGAAAAAAAAAATCAAAAATTACAAAAAATTCCCAGTCAACACCAATTTTAAAAAAATATATCATATATATATATATCTCCACTGGAAAAAAGTCTGGAAAAGAACATGTGTAAATGCAAAGTTTCGTCTGGCTGCCGTTTTCGGTCACAAGTAGTAATAAAGACATTTCCCGGCGTGTCTTGCGGTCTTTCACTTTTTCAAAGAGTGCACGACGAAGCGGTCTTACGCGAGCAATGGCCCGGCTCTTTCCAAATCTTCAAAAAGTTGCGAAAGTAGTATTGCGAGTTTATGAAAACTGAAACTACATGTTTTTGTTCCTGGATATAGTACAGGTTACACGACCATTGGGGCAAACGGGTCTGCACCTGGGTAGATTGGTTAGGTTCTGTGTGACGGTGAAGACGAGGAAAGAGGTGTAAACAGAAGACGTTTGTCAGACGTCAGACTCGCGTTCGCGAAAACCACAGACACACATCCAATCGACCAGGAACAGGGGCACAAGGATTCCTGGCTTATGGGTATTCCTGGGACCGGAAAATGGATTGGTTGGACCATGTGCGTAATTTACACAATACAAAGCACTGCTATGATTCTATGCCTTCCCTGGCCACCTTTTGAGGCAGGCCCCACTAGGACGTCAAGACAGGGCAAGCTACGAAGACTTGGTGTTGATTGGGTTCTGTGCATGTCCAACAGGGGTTGATTTATTGCAGTTTATCAAAAACCATGGTTTCAGCAGAGGCGCTGTGTGCGAAGTGTGTGCTAGACATTTACATCATCCTTGCCGCTACAACTGCGAGCGCTTACGAACAACAGACACTACAAGGCGTGCGCGCTCCCGAAAGCCAGTTAGACACCAGTTCGGTAAGGATTTGCAGTCTGTCCATCGCAAGGGGCATGTCAAATTCGATCCCATATCTAAAGCGTTTTCATCCCCACACACGACTATCACACGCTGACGGCGCTCACTGCACACACACACACGCAACACACAAACACACACACACACACACACACTACACAACACACACCTACACACACCCCCACACACACCAAACACCACACACACAATCACCGTGACATATACCACTCCAAATGTTTGAGGGGTCGCTGTATCCCAACATTCCGTCTTTTGACGAAGTTTTTTTTCTCAAGGGTCAAATTATATTTATTGAGGGTTAAAAATAAGCTTTCCCGCTTTTTGTTTTACAGTATCTTGCCTTCAGTAAAACAGATGTAAAGAAACTAATACAAAATATAACCAAAAGCTCAAAAGTGCTTGCTTTTTTAAAAGCACCACATTTATATCGTGCAAGTATACATGAAAAAATTTTTTTTAATGATTGCCCAATCCAACACATTAATAACAAAGGTATACTCAACAGAAACATACGACGCGAACACGCACCCCTCAGCAAATGGGTACGCTAAATCAAGTGGGGGAAAACAGGGGTTTACAACAAAGTACAAAAGAAAAAAGTATAATTAAAAACATAAAAAATCAAAATAGTCCATTCAGAATCAACGAAGAATAAAAGAAAAGCAAAAAGGTCACAAACGTACCTAACCTATAACTCTTTCTCGTTCAATAAGCCACACAGAAAATGAAGTACGTCCAGTAGGGTTAGACTGTCTAAATAGGTTAAAGGTGGTTAGTCAGAATGTTTTACATGTATACACATATTTTCATAAATTCACATCCCAGAACTAATTAATTACCCCCGGACTACTTGTTCTTTTGCTCGTTCTTTTCTTTTGTCCCCTCTTCGTCCTAATTCACCCCATTAGACATAACAGTAGTTTTGTTCATTAAGAGGTACCATTTTCTATCAACAATCCTATTTATTTCTAATTTCTGAATAATGCCTATATTTTTTCAACCTAATCTATAGATGTTAAGTTTCTCAGCCACCCTTGCGAAGAACTATGAATTGATCACTAAGGTTTTATTTCTGTTATATTCTAATTGATATATAATGTAATATATATAGTAGTATATATATTATATAATGTTGTAGCCCACTTAAGAAATAATGTGTGCACAGACAATACTTTCATCAGGTTTTAGTATGGGGCTCATCATTTCGGAAATTAGAACCACAGACTCAACATGTTAAATCTCTGATTCTGGCTTGCAGTTTGCTCAAACCACCCGCCTTACTTTAAGGTTTTTTTCCTAGTTTCCAATACCTAGAAAGGTTTGTTCCGCACACCCCCCACACACTCCCCGGCCACACCGCCACACCCCCCCCATTAGAATGTGACCCTGTGTATCTGTTCGGATTCACAAAACATGTCCATCCCTATCAGATAGGTCAGAAATTTCCACATCTTCTTTAATGATCCAAGGGTATTGTTAACCACCAGAATATTGTAGACAAATTCTGTATATGGACCCACCACCACACGACATATTAATGTAATTAATGTATTGTCACACTTGTTTTCCTTGTTGTTTCCATATATCTACCACTAATTTTAGTTTATCTTACGGCCATTTTGTCATAACGATGGACTTATATTCAAAGATGTTATTTTTTCGTATGAGTAGTAATGGAGTGCTGTAAAAATGGTCGTCGATGTCACTGTATTTTAAACTGCTTGAGTATTTATTATGTCGTGGCTATTACGGTGTCCTTAGAATATATAGGCTATTGTTTCGTAAAGAACTATTAATATTTGCACGCTTTTAAATACCTTATGTATCATGAATGCGATTACAGCCCAATGGAATCGTGAGGGTTAAGTTCACATTAGGTGACTGCATACTTTACTACCAAAAAGGTTTTATTATATCGATGAGATTTGGAGGATCGTAATTACTTCCATCTCTTGATTGATCAACATCTATAACTACTAGGCATCATCTGTTTTGCCTATCCAGTTTATATAAGTGAATGATAAGTCCTTTACGGAACTCTAAATTTCTAGGGACAGAAGTAATTAGGCGTGTCGCTAATACATAATAAAACGAGTCCCCCCCTCCCCCACCCCCCATCGCCCCCGGATTCAGACTGTTAAACTCATACCTGATTCTGCATATAATATCAAACAGTCGAAGTTCTAGGGAGATGTAAATCGGTCTCTTTCCAAAATAGGGATTGATTTTTTTGTTGAAGGAGGATTATTCTAGGATCCGTTAGACGTGTCCAAGGAATCTATTTCTGGGAACGTACTGAGACTTATCTATGTTTTCCAATTGTTTGAATTTGTCGTGTAGAGTTCTTTTTTCAACAATAGGTCATGGTTTTAAAAGCTTCGATAGGTATTTGTTTAAACGTTGGAAGCGCCTATACACTATCATTTTTCAATAACATATTGATACTGCGGTACTTCCGTTTTGATCTTGTCAGTGTTTTTTATTCCATATAAATTCGCGAGAAACATGATTTTTCCCTGAAGCTGATGTATAGTAACTTGTATCTTCTGGAAAAGATTAAGGCAACAGAATTATTGACGAAGTTTTGTTTATAACAGGGGGGTGGTAGATTGTTTTTTTTAGCGACATTCTTCTGGCACAAACAACGTCCAACTGATATCTCCCGCATCTTCGATCAATCTCTCTCCCAGAGTGAGGCGTCAATCCAGTCATCCTACTAAAAATCAGTCGATCCACTCTCGGGGGGGGCGTCCTCTCTCTCTCTCTCCTGTCTCTGTCCTGATCAATCGGTCTTAGTACTCGTCAATTTTCACCAGTGTACACTTCGCACGGACTATGTATAGTTTTGTATGCTTGGTTCCCTAGAGTCTCCCTCTCTGTTGTCTCTTTTCATTCATCTGTATTTCCCTCTCCCTTTACTGTCTGTCGTGTCTTCGGTCTTTCTCTCTCCCATCTCTCTCTCTCTCTCACGGCTGCTCTCTCTCATCTTTCGTCCCCCTCTCTCGCTCTCTCTCTGTATTTATGCCTGATAGCTTGGTCCTCTTCGTGGGGGGTCACAATCGGCCTGTCAGGTTCTCTGTTCGCTTGGCCTGTCTTGTCTGCCTCTCTCTCTCCCTCCTCTCAATCAAATCAACTCAGTCTTCTCTGCGTCCGTCCCAGGGGGGCTCCTCTCCTCTAGTCTCTCTCGAGGGATCTCCTCCATCTCTCGGTGGCTCGCTTGGCTCGCTTCGCTCCATCATATAATCCCTTTCCGCCCAGTCTCCATTATCGGCAACGCTTCCTACTTACCTATTCGTTATCCTGTGTTTTCTTTTCTCTGTCTCTCTATTCCCTAGCCCCTCCCCCCACCTTTCCTCTGCCCACATCCTCCTGTCGCCCATTCCTGGGGGGGGCGGCGTAATGCCCCATCACGGGGGAGAACCACGGGGGGCCGTCAGGGGGGGGGGGCGCGTCCGTCCCCCACCGCAGGACCACAAAGACCACCCAGAGCCAAACCCGGGCAGGGGGGGAACAAGCCGCGCGACACCGGGGGGGACCGACGCACCACACCCAGCAAGGGCCCCCCGCCCCCTCTCTCCCTCTCTCTCTCCTCCTCATCGGTCCACTCTCTCCCCCTCATCTTCCTCTCACCCCCCCTCTCCGCACTCTCTCTTCCTATCTCCCTCTCTCCTCCTCCCTCTTACTGACGGTATTAACCTTTGCTCACTCGAACGTTTGCAGGAAAGCTCTGAAAACAGTCAGCACCCATACTTTCCCCTCGGAATGAATATAGGCTATAGGTTGAATGGGTGCTTATTCTATGAACGACTCCACTGATGGGGTTGAGCACTCCGCCGACAAAAACCGGACAATACTGGTTAAATACTGCTGATAATGAAGCACGCATTGCACACCTGAAGAAGGGGAGACGTCAAACCAGACTCTGATATGCTGACCATTAATTAGAGGTCACAGTTGAAGCCACCATGTTATTCCTGTTGAAGTAGTAGCAACAGGGTCCTGCCTGAGTTGGTGTTGTGGACTGGCTATTATGTGGTGAGGCCGATTGTCATAATCCACTAACAGACTAGCGAACTGTCAGATGACAGTTAACTTAAAGCGGCACTTGGGTAATAACTGTCTTGCTGTGAAATGTAGTCATTAGGGTCGTGTTAGTCTGCTTGTTTTTTTTGTTTAGGAAACGCGGCAACTGGGCTTTTAGGGTGCGGAGAACAAAGCAAGCTGCAGAACGGTTTAGAGTGCGGGCTGGTCATTTTGGCATTTTTGGCCGAATTCAGGTACTAAAGCAAAGACTTGAGTGTTGAAAGTGTGCTCGGTTCACGTGAACTATGCAAACACACCTCGTTTCGGAAGTTTCACATTGGCTGCGGGTGCGTTGCGTCATGGGAGTTCATGACGAGTACGCGGGAGCGTGTTTTGGTTGTTGTTTGGTTTGTGTTGGTGTTGTGGTTGTAAATAGCGGTGTGGTGTGGGTGTGTGTGGTGTTGTGTGTGTGTGTGTGTGGTGTGTGTGGTGTGGTGTGTGTGGTGTGTGTGGTTGTGACGAGAAAAATGTTGCGCAATAGTCTGGGGGGGACCCTTCTGTATTCCCTCCCCATAGCGGACATTGTGTTGATTCCAGAAAGCTGCAGTGTCAACTGTTGTGTTTCAAACCGGATGTCCAAACAGATGTGACAGGCTATGATGTCTGTAAATTAAGATTAGGCATATCGTCGTCTAAGGTTTGCCGTGCCAGACTTTGTGTAAAGGGGGTCAGAATTATACCCGTCTTCGAGAGTGCAGTCCACTTTCAGAACCCTCTGTCTGTGCTGTAACTGATGCTTCGACCACTTTACCACTGCTACTACTACCGGCGCTGCAGCTACTACTTCTACTTCTCTACTGCTACTAATACTACTTCTACTGCTGCTACTACTACTACGATACTACTGCTGCTATACCTACTTTACTATTACTCCTACTACTACTATTTCTACTTCTTGCTACTGCTGGACTGCCTACTATACTGCTGCTGACTGTTGCTACATGCTATTCAAAAATAAAACCCTTCATCCAGACTATCCCCATGCCGTCCCTAAAAACAAACAAAAAGCAGAGAGGAGAGACAGACAGACAGGAAGACAGGTACAGAAAAGACTGGGTGTAACAGACAGAGACAGAAACAGAGAAAGACAGACAGGACAGACAGACAGACAGAGACTGATATACAGAGAAATAGACACAAGACAGAAAAAAAAACACACTAACACATACGCACGCTCGCACGCGACTCATGCGCGCACGCACGCGCGTGCGCGCATGCAGACAGACAAATAGAGAGAGAGCAACATCCTTCGGTGGGGCCTAGCCGCTATTGCCTGCTCTCTCCCGGACTGTCCCTTGATTGTCCTTTATAAGAGAAGCTAACTCGAGATGCAGTGGATTAACAGGCGATGCGTTCCTTTTTTACGGCGGAACCGGCTATTGGCAAGGAAGGCGTGGCGGGACATATCTGGCCAAGACGATTCATACCGCTGACTGTTTGTTTTGTTTCTGTGCTGTTCTACGTCTGTTTCCTGTTGTAGATCAGCTTTGGAGAAGAGGTGACGGTCTACGTACATAATACAATACCTTTGGTGCTCTCTCTCTCTCTCTCTCTCGTCTCTCTCTCTCCTCTCTCATCAGCACACACACACACACACACACACACACACACACACACACGCACATACACCCAAACACACACGCGCGCGCGTGCGTTGCGCGGTCTGTTTCAAGAAATTGGACGGACAGAGGGACGGGTCGGAGGGGGTGGGTGAGGGCGCCTCCATGTATTGTCGCGATTGCGATGCGGGGATGGGGAGAGGAGGGGAGGGGGAGGGCGCCTTCCATGTAATGTTGCGATTGCGATGGGGAGGAGGGAGGGGGGGGGGGGGGAGGGCACCTTCCATGTAATGTTGCGATTGCGAGAAAATCTTCAAATTGCGACAGTTTGCGGTGTAACAGGAATGTTTCCAACGATGGACCTATCAGAACGGGCCGCGGCCGGTTGGAGTTAACGGGCGCGCATTGCATAAAAAAAAGGGGGTTCCTGTCTCACCCCAGCCGTGTTACGCCCATTCCGTGTTATCGGAAGTGCGGTAGACGGTTCCATTCTTCGGATGAAACTCGCGTTCAAGGCTGAGTGAACCGCGACAACTTTGGTTTTCACGCCGGCTGGAACACGGATTAAGCGTGTGGCTTTTGAAGTGCGGTGATCTGTATCAATGTGGCATTATTTTCGGACATGTTTGTAGATGATTCTCTCTCTCTCTCTCTCTCTCTCTCTCTCTCTCTCTCTCTCTCTCTCTCTCTCTCTCTCATATTAAAGGTTTCGAGTTTCTCTCTCTTCCCGGTTTACGATCCGTATTCCTGCCTCCGCGCTTCACCCTCTCACTGCCCGTTAAATGTGATGGTTATTGAGTCAGACAGCAACGCCAACCCTGTTAGTCATACCTCAGGACAGCGCCCCCACAGGGAGGTTGTGGTGTCCCAGGTCGTGCGCTATTCCAAGAAGATCACGCTGTGGCATCCTGTTCTTTGTGCTCAAGGATCATGGTACTCCAAAGTGATCACGGCAACCTAAGACGGTAGTGATGCCCCAAGAACCATTACCTATTACCTCACGGAGGGTCGCCGTACAGGAAGGGGTTCTTGGTACCCCAAGAAGATCGTAGCGCCTCGAAAGATCTTTTGCCTCTCAAGAAAGTCGTGGTGCTCCAAGAAGATGTCATGGCCCAAGGAAATGGTGATGTTCCAGGGAAGAACGTGGTGTCCTTCTTGTGGAGGTTATGGCGTCCCCGAAGGAGGCAGTGGTGTTGCAGGGAGGTGGTATTCCAATGAGATCGTAGAGTCCCAAACTAGTCGGATGTGCCATGGATGTCGTTGTGTCTCAAGGAGGTCGTGGTGTCCCCAGGAGGTCGTGGTGTTCCCCGGAAGTCGTGGTGTCCCTGGGAGGTTGTAGTGTCCCCAGTGGTGTCTCCAGGAGGGTCGTGGTGTCCCCAAGGAGGTCAAGAAGTCGTGGTGTCCCCAGGAGGTCGTGGTGTCCCCCAGGAGGTCGCGGGTTCCCGAGGAGGTCGTGGAGTCTGAAGGTGATCATCATACACAAATGAAGTGACAGTATCCGGAGATCGTGGTACACCAAGGCGTTGGTAGTGTCCCAAAAATGGTCACGGTGTCTTCAGGAGCTCATGGCATCTAAAGGACGTCATGATGTCTGAAGGAGATTGTGATACGCCAAGGAGGTGGTCATGTCCAAAGGAGGTGGTGGTGTTTTAGGAAGGTGGAGGTGCCCTAAAGAGATGGTGTGTCTTGGGGAGGTGGTGGTGTCTTAGGGAGGGTGGAGGTGTCCTAAAGAGATGGTGTGTTTGGGGAGGTGGTGGTGTCTTAGGGAGGTAGTGGTGTCTTAGGAAGGTGGAGGTTGCCCTAAAGAGATGGTGTGTCTTGGGGGAGGTGGTGGTGTCTTAGGGAGGTGATGGTGTGTCTTAGGGAGGTGGAGGTGTGTCCTAAAGAGATGTGTGTGTCTTGGGGAGGTAGTGGTGTCTTAGGGAGGTGGAGGTGTCCTACAGTGGTGGTGTGTCTTGGGGAGGTAGTGGTGTCTTAGGGAGGTGGAGGTGTCCTAAAGAGATGGTGTGTCTTGGGGAGGTGGTGGTGTCTTAGGGAGGTGGAGGTGTCCTAAAGAGATGGTGTGTCTTGGGGAGGTGGTGGTGTCTTAGGGAGGTGGAGGTGTCCTAAAGAGATGGTGTGTCTTGGGGAGGTGGTGGTGTCTTAGGGAGGTGGTGGTGGTGTCCTAAAGAGATGGTGTTTGTCTTGGGGGGGGGTGGTGGTTGTCTTAGGGAGGTGGAGGTGTCCTAAAGAGATGGTGTGTTTGGGGGAGGTGATTGTGTGTCTTAGGGAGGTGGTGGTGTCTTAGGGAGGTGGTGGGTGTCCTAAAGGATGGTGTGTTTGGGGGAGGTGATGGTTGTCTTAGGGAGGTGATGGGTGTCTTAGGGAGGTGGAGGTGTGCTAAAGAGATGGTGTGTTTTGGGGAGGTGATGGTGTCTTAGGGAGGGAGGTGGTGGGTGTCTTAGGGAGTTGGTGGTGTCCTAAAGAGATGGTGTGTCTTGGGGAGAGGGTGGTGGTGTCTTGGGGAGGTGGTGGTGTGTCTTAGGGAGGTAGTGGTGTGTCTTAGGGAGGTGGAGGTGTCCTAAAGAGATGGTGTGTCTTGGGGAGGTGGTGGTGTCTTAGGGAGGTGAGGTAGTTGTGTGGTGTCTTAGGGAGGTGGAGGTGTCCTACAGTGGTGGTGTGTCTTGGGGGAGGTGGTGGTGTCTTAGGGAGTTGGTGGTGTGTCCTAAAGAGATGGTGACAGATGGTGTCTTGGGGAGGTGGTGGTTGGAGGTGTGGTGTCTTTAGGGAGGGTGGAGGTGTCCTAAAGAGATGGTGTGTCTTGGGGAGGTGGTGGTGCTACTTAGGCGAGTGGTTGTGGGTCCTAAAGAGATGGTGGTGTGTCTTGGGGAGCGTGGTGGTGTGTCTTCGGGGGAGGTGGAGGTGTTCTTAAGGAGGTGGAAGGGATGTCCTAAAGAGTAGGTGTGTCTTAGAGAGTGGTGGTGTACTTGTCTTAAAGAGGTGGTTGGTCTTAAGGAGGAGTGGGTAGTGATGTTTTTAGGGGAGGTGGTGGTGTGTCCGAGGGGTGTGTTGGTGTCTTAGGGAATCGTGGTGTGCACACAAAGGGAGCTAGGAGGTGTGTCCTAAAGTGATGTTACGAGATTTCTAGGTTTTTAGGACGTGGTGTGGAGGAGGGGAGGTCGTGATGTCCCCAGAAAAATCGTCGTGTGTCCGAAAAAAAGCGTGTCATCCGGTTCGCCACTGACAGGAGGTGGGGGCTGAGGAAGTTTGGTGTGTGTCCGAAAGAGGAAGTGCCCCAAGGAGATGGCGGTGCCAACGACAAAGAGAGTGATGATGTCCCTATGGAAGTTATGGTATTCCAAGCTGGTCGTGATGTTCCATGATGAGGATGGTATTCGAAGCTGGTCGTGGCTGTCCTTGATGGTAAGGAAAAATGGTCGTGCCCAAGATAGGATGAGGGTGTCCAGTTAGTCACCGGTGGAGCTTGTCATATTCCAATCGAGGGGCGAGCATCACTACTGTACAGATAATGAAAACATCTAGTATTTATACACGTAATTTAATTTTGAAATAGAACGAGGGGGGGTGATACGCTTGCGCACACACTCAAACAGCATGAACATGGCCGTGTGCACAAGCTTGCACGCGCACCACACATACAATGCGCGCACGTAGCGTACGCACGCACACACGCACGCTCATACTCATAAACACGCACTGTGCGGCGCGTACACGCACGCGCCGTGTGTACGCACACACACGCACACGCACACACACACCACACACACAACACACACACACACACACGTGGCACTAAACACAAACACACACACACACACACACACACACCACAACACACATACCACACACAAACACACACACACACACACACACAACACACACACACACACACACACACTTGCAAGAACCCGCTCGTGTGCAAGTACACAGCACAAGTGTAGTAGGTGGAATAGGTCTGTCAGTGGGTTATACAGCGAGCTGACGACAGATCCTGATGACGTCAGCTGGTTGGTCGTGTGATGTCAAGAGGGTCGTCTGTATGTGGTGGATAACCACGAAGGTGAGGTTCTTAGGGAGTACGGAGGTGTCCTAGAGATTATGTGTCATCGAGAGGTGGTGTCGCTTAAAGCGATGCATGCGTCACTGGCCCTGCACGTTTTTTACACGTCATATGCTCACGCAGGCTTGGATGTGCACGGACTACGGCGCGCGCGCAAGCACACGCACGTGCGCACACAAACCACACAAAACACACACAGGACAAACACACAGCACACACGGAAGGACCACGCAAGCCAACGGCACGCACAACATGACAACGTGTGCACGGTTCGCGCGTAAACGGGAGTGAGACCGACGGGACAGACAGTGTCAGAACAGATAATCAGTACAGACAGAGGAGAAAGCAAGACGAGAGAAAAAGGTGATGATGTCCTATGTGTGTGGGGGGGGGGGGGGGGGGGGGGTGTTGAGGAGGGAGAAACAGACTGCGCACGGTTGTGAAGAAACATGTCGTTCCCCAGCAGCATACAAATCTGCTACAGGCCCGTGTACAGATGCAATCGAAGGGCGATGCGTGTTCAACTGTATTTGTGTTTACATCTATATTTGGGTGGTGTT
>JADBJO010002172.1:17500-22500 GCA_016801955.1 Conus betulinus
TGACATTTTTTTTGTTAAGGCCTGGGATAATGTATGCGTGTTGTGTGTGTGTGTGTGTGTGTGTGTGTGTGTGTGTGTGTGTGTGTGTGTGTGTGTGTGTGTGTGTGTGTGTGTGTGTGTGAGAGTGCGACGCATACACGCACTCAGGCACGTATACAGTCATACCATAGCCATATGACTATCACTGTCAACACCTCAACGAGGAATGAGAACAGGTAACTCAGCAAAGAATGAGATTGTGGAGGCAACAATGATGTGTGGCAATGCACAGACCGGTGCATCTTAGGCCACGGAGTGTGGGGTGAGTTTCTGTAAATCTTCACACCCTTTATGGTAGGAGACTTCTTATTAAAAACAAACTGAAAGGGAAATCAAAGTAAAAGTGGAAAGAGTAGCACAAATTTGTTCGCAGAAGGAGGCTGAGTTTAGGGAGCTGTTGAGGTAAAACAAAAAAGCGATCAGTCCACAGAAACAAACAAAAACCAAATTCATTTACGAAGGGTATGTAAGTGATTTATTGATCAACATCCACCCATTTCATACAGTTTACTATTTGCATGGGATTGTCTAACAATTCTCCGTTCGTAATGTTTGAGTCATTATACAAAGAGCTTAAAACGGGTCCTTGGCCAAATATACAAGTACCAGATGTTGGATGGCTGCAATAGCATGATACTTGTTGCAAATGTTTTATTTTATTCCATGGAGACAAAGAGAGTCAGTTTTGTGAATATAGTTGACAGGAAGAATACGTTAACTGATAGACATCTGTGTGAACAGACTGGCAGGTCGGTAGGTAGGTAAAGCAGGCAGGCAGGCAGGCAGGCAGATAGATTAGTAGGTAGATATACACGCGTACATGGGCGCTTTGACTAATTGATAGATGGATGCACGGATAAACAGACAGGTGCATGGAAGATAGAAGACAAGCCTCCTTTGACTTGCACCCAGTCCGGATACTGGTTAACGTCAGGCTGAAAAGGTATGTCATGAATACTTTTGGAAGCAAAGTGTCGTCTGTAGGAAAGGTAAGAGAGAGGTAGGTGGAGGGGCACTGTAGATGAGAAGAACACAGAAACATCCCATTGATGATACTGTGCTTTCTAAAGCATTAATGATATACCTTCATCATCCGGATCGGGTGCCAGTCAAAGGAGGCTTGTCTTCTATCACCCATGCACCTGTCTGTCCATCCATCCATCCATCAATCGGTCAAAGTGCCCTAGTATGCGTGTATACCTACATACTAAACTATCTGCCTGGCAGCCTGCCTGCCTGCCTGCTTACCTACCTACGTACCTACCTGCCTGCCTGCCTGCTTACCTACCTACGTACCTACCTGCCTGCTTACCTACCTACGTACCTACCTGCCTGCTTACCTACCTACGTACCTACCTGCCTGCTTACCTACCTACGTACCTACCTGCCTGCCTGCCTGCTTACCTACCTACGTACCTACCTGCCTGCCTGCCTGCCTACGTAATTGCCTGACTGCCTACCTACCTGCTGGGGAAAGTCACCCCGCGCTCGGCCATACCCACACCCGTTCTGTGGCAGTGCCAGCGCAGTACCAGCAGATCCCAGGGAGCTTGCCACAGAAAGTGGCCGCGGAACAATACCGCACATTAAGGCCTTTCTCACGTCAATACTCGCTTGGTGGCAGAGCCAGAGTGAGTGTACGTTCGCCGTCGGAGAGAGACTACGCCAACCGTACGTCCACTGAGTAACGTGTAAACACGGTCTTCTAAAGGAATGGAAAGGGGGGGGGGGGGGGGGGGGGGGGGGGGGGGGGGGGGGGGGGGGGGGGGGGGTGGGGGGAGATGGAGATCTGGAGTTGTTTGCACGTGAAAATCGCCAATAGAACTAGAATCTTTTTGGGCCCGTGTCAGTTGATTTCTGTCTGTCTTTATTACCCGTGCCAAGGAGAGAATGTTCTCACCTGCGTCCGGCTGCTTATCTGTCAGCAAGATTGCGTGAAGACCACTGAATCCACATTCAGCCAACTTGGTGGAAAGATGGAAGGTGGCCCAAGGACGAAGACAAGAAATTGTGGTGCGGATCCGGATCATAAGGCGGATCCATGATCCGTTTGGTATGATTAATACGAATTTTACAGTGGACACGAACTAACCAAATGCACTGTTCACGAATTGGCATCCATGAAATGATACTTTCAGAATTTTAAATTTTTAAGTGACGCAAAAGTTCACATTTGGTATTTTACGTAGCATATTGCAACAGTACATGCAAATGAAAATTTCCAGCCCATATCTACTATTACTTCCGCAGGTGGGAAATACCTTTCTTGTTTGTGTGGCAGCACGTTTTCGCGAAGCCAACCGTAGAAAAAGGTACACACGAAGGTGCGGATAGGACCCAAACAAGTACTGCCATCAACTGCCGAACAAACCAGCTGGGAGCAGTCCCGTTTGCACGTTTTGGCAAAGCCTGCTGTACTAATTTCAATCAGACTTGATGGCATACGGCCCAACAACGAACCCATAGAACAGTTGGTGCGGTTTACTGGTATACTGGGACTGTTGGTGGAGGGACGTGGTAGCGCCCTCCGGATGTGGGACGCTCACTCATGCTGGTTTCGCGAGTAAGCAGTTAAGCAGTTATCGTCGTCGGGGGGGGGGGGGGGGGGGGGGGGGGGGGGGGGAATAGTGAGTGGTGACTTATATATGAATGTCGGATCAGAGCAGGCGCCACTGAACACCACCGAAGTGACTCTCAGCAGTGCAGTATCTCCTCTGATGAGTTGCCCCCTTGATGACTTGACATTGTCACTGCTCCCTGTGGATTGTCGATGCCGGAGCTCTACTTACAGACATTGTCACTGCTGCCTGTGGATTGTCGATGCCGGAGCTCTACTTACAGACATGTCACTGCTGCCTGTGGATTGTCGATGCCGGAACAGACATTGTCACTGCTCCCTGTGGATTGTCGATGCCGGAGCTGTAGTTACAGACATTGTCACTGCTCCCTGTGGATTGTCGATGCCGGAGCTGTAGTTACAGACATTGTCACTGCTCCCTGTGGATTGTCGATGCCGGAGCTGTAGTTCAGACATTGTCACTGCTCCCTGTGGATTGTCGATGCCGGAGCTCTACTTACAGACATTGTCACTGCTGCCTGTGGATTGTCGATGCCGGAGCTCTACTTACAGACATTGTCACTGCTGCCTGTGGATTGTCGATGCCGGAGCTGTAGTTACAGACATTGTCACTGCTGCCTGTGGATTGTCGATGCCGGAGCTCTACTTACAGACATTGTCACTGCTCCCTGTGGATTGTCGATGCCGGAGCTCTACTTACAGACATTGTCACTGCTGCCTGTGGATTGTCGATGCCGGAGCTCTACTTACAGACATTGTCACTGCTCCCTGTGGATTGTCGATGCCGGAGCTGTACTTACAGACATTGTCACTGCTGCCTGTGGATTGTCGATGCCGGAGCTCTAGTTACAGACATTGTCACTGCTCCCTGTGGATTGTCGATGCCGGAGCTGTATTTACAGACATTGTCACTGCTCCCTGTGGATTGTCGATGCCGGAGCTCTAGTTACAGACATTGTCACTGCCCCCTGTGGATTGTCGATGCCGGAGCTGTAGTTACAGACATTGTCACTGCTCCCTGTGGATTGTCGATGCCGGAGCTCTACTTACAGACATTGTCACTGCTGCCTGTGGATTGTCGATGCCGGAGCTGTAGTTCAGACATTGTCACTGCTCCCTGTGGATTGTCGATGCCGGAGCTGTAGTTACAGACATTGTCACTGCTCCCTGTGGATTGTCGATGCCGGAGCTGTAGTTACAGACATTGTCACTGCTCCCTGTGGATTGTCGATGCCGGAGTTGTAGTTACAGACAAGCTGGGAAGTGACTGTGTATGGGGAGCCGGAATGAGCGGCATGGCTCTAACGCCACAAAAGCGGTAGGGAAGATGAGACTAAAAATAAATAAATAAAAAAAAAAAATAGCCCTACCGTTGGTATGCATACCGATCTAACAGCGGATCCAGGACCCGTTTAGCAAGATTACGCAGAAATTATAACATATTTCAACCAAATTTGGGGGGAAAACTCAACGTGGCATAAAGACAGTGACTAAATTCAACCGTAGATACGTGTGTTGCAGCTACGTACCAACCGGCGAATCCAGAAGCCGTTCGTTAATTGCAAAATTTTCTCGGATTTTGAACACTATGAAGATACTTTTACGAATTAATGGATATGTACGTGCTGAATTATTATCACAGGATATAAAACCTTTTCTTTTAATGTAAAGTTCACATTTCCAGTTTTTCATGCCCTTTTTTTTTAATGCACAGGAATTAATCGCTTAAGTACTTTCCCTGGCCCTGAGATCATTTTTTTTTTCACTTGATTTCGCTTAAAGAGCGGGTCCAGAACCCGTTCGACCGGGGAGGAGGTCTGCATTTCCCTGAGTACTCTGTTGGTTATGTATGTATTCGTTTGCTTTTTATTTACTCATTGTTCCCATCAGTGAAAACAACCTCTTCAATCTGACATTTCAACAGCTTGCTTTCCATTTTCAGTCTTATTTTCAATAGTTTACGGTGTTTTACTATTGCATACCTTAAACTGAATTGTTGGTTTTGTTTGCTTGTTTGTTTTTCATTATATAGCTTGAGGTGGTGGTGCTAGTGTATGTGTGGGGAGGGGGGGAGAGGAGGAGGAGGGAGAAGGGGCAAGGTGTTATTAGTATGAAATGTGTGGTAGAGTTTGCTTGCCAAAATAAGATGGCTGTTTGATCTTGGCAGAGGTCTCTGCGCCCCCCCCCCCCCCCCCCCTTCCCCATCCCCCTCCCCCCCCCCCCCCCCCTTCCCCATCCCCTCCCCCCCCCCCCCCCCCCCCCCCATACACTTCATGTTTCTTTAGAATTTACTTTTCGTTGTAAATCGTCCCATCTCGCAACGTTAAAGAAAGTGATATCAAACAAACAAATTCCTATATACCCTCCCCCCCTTCCCAAACCT
>JADBJO010002172.1:27500-32500 GCA_016801955.1 Conus betulinus
CTTCTGCAATGCCGGCCCGCTCCCTCCCCCCATCGCCCCCCCCCCCCATCCCCCCCCCCCCCCCCCCCCCCCCCCCCCGGTCCCCCTACCTCCCGGTCCCCCTACTTCTTTAAGTTTCAACACACTCTCTCCCCACCTTCCCTCTCCCATTCTATTGAAGCCGATTATTCGTTCTTCTGAGCTATTTCTACCAATATGTTAGGAGTCATAGAAGAATAAGGTACACCCGAAAGGTGCGAGTGGGACCCAAAAGAAGTACTGTCCTCAACTGCCGAGCAGTCCAGCTCGGAGTAATCCTGCACCGGGGTTGGTTTGCTCGGCAGTTGAGGAGAGTAGGCTACTTCTTTAGTCATATGATAGCAGTCATGTAATAGACGCAGAGCACGAACATCTTTCCCTTCCGCTCTTGATCTAGTTTCCACGTCACGGTTTCTGTGGTTAGGAGGGGGCAGTTTGGGGGGGGGGGGGGGGGGGGGGGGGGGGAGGATGCCACAGTTCCTAATTCTGTTATTTAGTAGTTAACAAAATCCATCTGCAGAATTTGGACTTGGTGTAAAAGTTTCAGCGGCTGCCTTTTCTATCTCGTGGTCTTTGAAAGCAGTGGAAATGATAACGATTATGGTGCTAATGATATGATAGTAGTAGTAGTAGTAGTAGTATCAGTAGCAGTACACACATAGTTATCATACAGATTTCAAACCATTTGAGCGCGTGCGCGCGCTCTCACACATCCCACTCCCCCTTTCACGTACACAGAGCAAATTGGCATGCTTGACAGGGTGTTGGTAAAAGATTCTAAAAGGAAATTAAAAAGTAAATCCGCCAGATAACAGGGACAGACAAATTTCAAGACAAATCAGACCTCTGAGGTCTTCTTCAGGCAAGATAAACCACATTGAGGACAAATGAAAACATAGGACGAGCTGTCACTTTATCTTCTCAAATTCAACGCCCATCTTCCGTTGAGTTTGAGAAGATAAGCGCAGCTCTGTGTGTGTGTGTGTGTATGTGTGTGTGTGGTGTGTGTGCGCGCGCGCGCGCGCGCGCGCATGCGTGCATGTTTGTGTGTGCGTGTGTGTGTGTGTGTGCGTGTATATTTGTGTGTGTGTGTGTGTGCGCGCGCGTGCGCGTGCGAGAGAGAGAGAGAGAGTAGGTAGAAGCCTATAATGGAGATGAAAGAATATCGTCAAAAGTTTCCGCCATCGCTGTTGACGATGCAGCGTTTCCGCCCTTGACAAAGCAATACCATAAAAGGAAGTCCTGACCGGGCAGGGGTTGGCTATCCACATAACAGTATAACAGACTGAGGGAATGAATGACGAAAGAAGCGGGGGGAGGGGGGGGGGGGGGGGAGGGGGAGGGGGAGGGGGGGACTCACGAGTATTTCAGCGGTAAACTTTCGTCACGTTTGTTTAATCCCTGCAGTAGGCCTACCGCCGTCAGTTGTGATTACTACTGGTCTGACGGGGGCGCGTCAAACTCTGACGCACATTGACCAAAAACTGCTTTAATCCCCTCCCTCACTTTTTACCCCAGCTGCTCTCTGTCTCTCTCTGCCTGCTGGCACCCCCACACTCTTTCACCCCCCCCCCTCTCTCTCTCTCTCTCTCTCTCTCTCTCTCTCTCTCTCTCTCTACCACCCTCGCCATCCCCACCCTCCCCCACACACTCCGCTTCTTCTCTCCATCACCCCCGGCTTCCCGTGCCCTTGTTTGTTCGGAATAATGTCGGGGATTATTAGTTGTAAAACATACACTGCTGTGACTACTCATATAGCTCGCTTGTGCCCGCCTAATGGACACGCACGTGTACATCCCTTTTATGCATGCACACACACACATGCACACACACACACACACATGCGCGCGCGCGCGCGCGCGCACGCAAGCGCGTACGCACGCACGCACACACGCGCCTGCGCACACACACACGCACACACACACCATATTACGCCTGCGCGTGCGTGAATGTACAAGTATGCGTGACCATGTCCTTGTTGGGTTCTCAGTCAATGTGTGCGCACATGTATATATGTAGAATCACGAGCGTGACCTTTTTTCCGCTTAGAAGTGCGCTAGCTCAGTATCTGCAGTTTTCGTTTCAGCACCGCATTACCTTGTCGTGATGGAATCGGGGAAAGCTTGAGATGCAGTGATTAAAGTTTGTAGGCCGTTAACTTCAGTCCTTCCAGTCCCAAACGAGTGAAAAGGGTATATGAAAAAAAAAAGAAAAAAAAATCAGTCTGAATTGAAATTAATTCATGTGTAGCATTTTCGGTTTGACGCTTTATAATTCTTACCAAAGTACGCTTCAGTGACGGTGATGACGGTGATGACAGGCATGTATAGATCTTACCAAAGTACGCTTCAGTGACGGTGATGACGGTGATGACAGGCATGTATAGATCTTACCAAAGTACTTCAGTTGACTTCAGTGACGGTGATGACGGTGATGACAGGCATGTATAGATCTTACCAAAGTACGCTTCAGTGACGGTGATGACGGTGATGACAGGCATGTATAGATCTTACAAAGTACGCTTCAGTGACGGTGATGACAGGCATGTATAGAGATCTTACCAAAGTACGCTTCAGTGACGGTGATGACGGTGTGATGACAGCATGTATAGATCTTATGACAAAGTACGCTTCAATGACGGTGATGACGGTGATGACAGGCATGTATAGATCTTACCAAAGTACGCTTCAATGACGGTGATGACAGCATGTATAACTCTGCCAAAGTTCGCTTCAGTGACGGTGATGACGGCATGTATATAATTCTTACCAAAGTATGCTTCAATGATGGTGATGACGGTATGTATAATTCTTACCAAAGTATGCTTCAATGACGGTGATGACGGTATATATAGTTCTCACCAAAGTACGCTTCAATGATGGTGATGATCGTATGTATAATTCTTACCAAAGTATGCTTCAGTGACGGTGATGTCGGTATGTATATATTCTCACCAAAGTACGCTTCAATGATGGTGATGATCGTATGTATAATTCTCACCAAAGTACGCTTCAATGACGGTGATGTCGGTATGTATAATTCTTTACCAAGTATGCTTCAATGACGGTGATGTCGGTATGTATAATTCTCACCAAAGTACGCTTCAATGATGGTGATGACGGTATGTATAATTCTTACCAAAGTATGCTTCAATGATGGTGATGATCGTAATGTATAATTCTCACCAAAGTACGCTTCAATGATGGTGATGATCGTATGTATAATTCTCACCAAAGTACGCTTCAATGATGGTGATGATCGTATGTATAATTCTTACCAAAGTACGCTTCAATGACGGTGATGTCGGTATGTATAATTCTCACCAAAGTACGCTTCAATGACGGTGATGTCAATATGTATAATTCTCACCAAAGTACGCAAGACCATCTGTGTAATGTCCCGTGATGTTGCCAGTCTCGCAATTTGAAGGGAGGGAAAGGGGAGAGAGGGGAGGGGGGTACAAGATTTTGCTCCCTTCTTCAGACATTCCAATTTCCGACGCATTGTAATCCCTTTCTTGCAATGTTAGCGGTCTTGCCTCCGAATCAGGTACAACCTTCATTAATCGTTCTTCTTGTGTTGTTGTTGTGTTTGACGCTCATGTCGGAGGGAAAACAAAAAAACCAGATTATTGCCATCGTTACGGAAGGTGAAAATAAATAGAGAGATCGGGAGACGGGGAGGAAACGCAACCAGAAAAAAAATGCAGAAGAGGAAACGCATAGCCATAGTGACGTAAATAAAACAAAACAGCCCCAAACACGCGTCAGTGCAGATTAAAAGCCCACACCGTTGGTACTTCGTAGGCGTTTCCACGGAGCGCGCAGCGTCACAACAGCTATTATCATGGCTCTGGTTCAACAGACTATCATCCCCCACAGCCCCCGCGGGCGTTCGACTGCACATTGCCAAGCGTCTTTTTGTCTCGCGCCCGCAGGCGAAGGGTAGTGCCAAGATGGTGCTTGTTTCCATTCAGCGGCCTGTAGGAAAAACCGTCTTGCCGTCTCCTTTTTATTTTTTTTTCTTCTTCCCATTTGCTCTTTCCTATCCCCCTTTTCTCACTCTTTTTCTCCTGGACCCTCTCCCCCTCGAGACGCCTTGCGATTGTGGAATGGGTCCAGAGGCAGGCTGTATTGTGAGTACCTGCTGCAGGCAATCATCCATAGCTCTTCCACCCCCCTGCCCCCCCCAGTAGGCGGGCTTTTTATCAGCAGACACTTTTTATTGTGGTGTCTTGTCGCAGAGGTTTGACAACTGACCCGACGGTTTTTGTATTGTCACCATGTCACAAGTAAATTGTTGGTTATCACACACACACATGCATATATTTGTGGCATCGTGTGTGTAGTATTGTATGTAGACAAATATAGTATACACACACACGCGAGGCACCACGCTGCGCGCGCGCGCGGGCGCGCGCGCAGTCGGACGCAGGGTACACACACACACACACACACACACTGACAATCGACGTGTATTTACACGCCACTCTTCACTCTCCATTTTGGCAAATCTTACATCTCTCTTACCTCAAATCTGTCCTCTACATTGATCCTCTCTACTCTAACTGGTCGGGCCTGTCCCAACGTCTCAAATTCCACATAGCCCCCTGTGGATTTTCAACGAACGCCCTGTGCATGCCACACACACACACACACACACCACACACACAAAGCCACTTAACGAAACCTACTGTGTC
Organism: Conus betulinus; assembly: GCA_016801955.1. NCBI lineage: Eukaryota > Metazoa > Mollusca > Gastropoda > Neogastropoda > Conidae > Conus > Conus betulinus. The sequence continues at coordinate 32,218 of JADBJO010002172.1, forward strand.
AGTCGTTGGCGCGCTCGCGAACGCCACATCACACACGACTTGCTGCGCGCGACGAGCGACATATAACACGTCAGATTTGTTCGACATGAAAGACAAAAAAAATTGCTATCTTATCAGTCACAATTACAGCTGTATTTATTGATAAAGTTAGATGTTTGTATTTGTATGCAATGTATTGCAAAGGCATCATACAAACTGAGTTTTATCCAGACAAAATGGAACTAGTTTCTGTAAACGAGGACGCGTCAGAAACCGACATGAAAGACAAAAATTGTGATCAGTC
>JADBJO010002172.1:37500-65000 GCA_016801955.1 Conus betulinus
CGCCTGTTGTTGTTGTCCGTCTGTGGCCGATATTCATCGTAACCATGCTGACGAGTGGATGAGGCACGGCTGTATTGACTGCACTAACCGCTTGTCTCGTGGCTTCACAGTCTGTCTGTCTGTCTGTCTGTCCTCTATGGTCTTATTAGGGCCGTCACCAGACTCAGCGACCGCTAATGGTGATGTTGGTTAGGAAGAAGATGGTGATGATGGTGATGATGAGACGATGATGATGATAATGATGACGACGACGACGACTAATTACGGATCATGGCTTCCCTTAATGTGTCACAATCTCTGGTGTTTGCAGCAGCATTCGATAATCCCGCAAATGTGGAGCAGTATTACTTTGTTTGAAAGAGTGCGCGAACTCCAACACACACATACATACTCCCTCCTATCCCTCCCCTACCCCCACCCCGCTTCCTCCATCTCTCTTTCCCTCGCTCCCTCCTTCCCTCCTCTCTCTCTCTCTCTCTCTCTCTCTCTCTCTCTCTCTCTCTCTCTCTCTCTCTCTCTCTCTCTCTCTCTCTCTCCTTTTATCCCCGTTCCTACGTTTATCTGTTTTCTTTTCCCAAAAAGCTGGATATACGAGAACAACCAATTACAACAAAACCAAAGAAGCAAATAAACGAAAAAAAGCCATAGTCATACGTATTCCGCTGCCCTCTTAAAAGGAAAATGAGCTCTCTCTCTCTCTCTCTCTCTCTCTCTCTCTCTCTCTCTCTCTCTCTCTCTCTCTCTCTCTCGCTCGCTCGCTCGCTCGCTCACGTGCACTTATTCACTGACACAGGCAGACAAAGCCCATAACTACACATAAATGGATAATATAAACATCTTTTTGATGTTTGGTCATTCAAAATACACAGTCGTGACAGCGGATCTTAAATGTCTGAAAGAAAAAGAAAACGATTTTCATTTTCGAAATCGTCTTATTTTCTCCAATTAACTATCTATCATCTAAATATTTCCTTCGTTTGCTTGTATTGTTTTCTCCATTAAACAGACTTTTAAAGTAGTTCTTTGTTGTGCCTGTATTGTTTTCTTTTTCAAACCACCTACATTTTTCTTTGTTGTGCCTGTATTGCTTTCATCATGAAATAGCCTTTTAATTACATTTTCGTTGTGGCTGTATTGAGCTCTTCATCAAACTGCCTCATACTTGATTCTTTTTTTCTTATGCCTGTATTGTTTTTTTTTTTCCCATTAAACTGACTTATATTTTTTTATGTGCCTGTATTGTTTTCTTAATTCAGCTGTCTTCTGGCTGGTTCCTCAGAGTTCCTGTATGGCTTTTTTCATCAAGCTGTCGTCTAAGTAATCTTTAGAATGTTTCCGTTATTAGAATTCCTTCGGATAAGTCTTGTCATTTTATTCAAATCTCCGCTACTTAGTCTTTAGTCACGTGTTTCTTTCATAAAAACGTCGTCTTATTGTTGTTTGTTGTGTAGTTTCCTTCATTGAAATGCTATCTGATTGGTTCCTTGTCATGTTGTTTCCTTTATCAAACTGCCCTTTGCCATGGGTTCTTTCTTGTTCTGTCCCATTGTTTCCCTCAAATCAGTTCCTTGCTATACCTGTCTTGTTTCCTTCTTTCTTTTCTTTCTTTCTTTCTTTCTGCGTACGCAGGCTGATACTCCTGCGGACACTGCCTGTATAGACAGGCAGTGGAGTTTTGTGTGTATGACCGTTTTTCATCCCGCCATAAAGGCAGCCATACTCCATCTTCGGGGAATCTTGTTTCCTTCATTACGTTGCCTTTTGGTAAGGCCTTCGTCGTAAGTCTGTCATTGCAATGCCTTCTACGATCGTTAGTTCTGTTTTGCTCCTTCATTGATCAAACTTATTCTAATTTGTCTTTTGTTATGGTGATCCTTTCATCAAAATGCCATCTGGCCAGTCCTTTGTGGTGTTTCTTTCTCAGAAGGCCTTATAGTTTGTCCTTGATCTGTTATTGTTTTTTCCTTCGTTAACATGGCTTGCAGTTAGTCCTTTGCATTTGCAAAGGACAGTCATAGCAGAGGAAGGGGGGGGGGGGGGGGGGGAGACACGCAGGTTCCACTTCGGATTCAATCAGTCGGGATAGCCGTGGGTTGGCGTGCGTTATGGAAATGTTACTTCTGGTTCTCAGAACATCGACGTTTTGCAAATGAAGTTTGAAAAAAAAAAATGCACCGCTTAATTTTAAACATTCCTGTGGGATCTTGCTGTGCCATACTTGGTTTCATGGCTCAGAAGGCGACAAAGAAAGATTTGTTCTTCCATAGAACGCTAAACTAAGGGAGAAATGATGACGGGGCAAACGCACTGGTTGGAAAAAAAAAAAAAACTGTAATGTCTCGTCCGCCAATGAAATCTCTGTCGTCCTAGAAACGGTGTTATTAGCCAGTCAGAATAGCCTATTTATGCTGATCAGTCGGAACGCTGCTGCTTCGTGTAGATGCATGATTACATTAAAACATCTGTACTACAATCGTAACACGTTCTGTATATGTAGAACTAATGAAACTACATTCAGCCAATCACACAGACCAATCACATAGACGCCCTGTTCAATCCTGGCAGAGCAACGATTTGCTCGCGTCATTTCATTCATTCGTGTTTCAAATAGCATTTCAAGTAACGTTTTTGTGTGTTGTTTGTATTTTGGTTCGTTTTCAGTAATGATGCAGTCTTCTCGTCGTAATTTAACTCACCATTGCAAAGGACCGCACAAAAAGTTACACCTTAGGAAGGACGCTATCATACTTGTTTGAAAAGAAAGGCTTTTTCATGTGTTAATGTGCGAGTACTTGACCGGCCTCAGCAAGACGAACGATGTTGTCCCTGCTGCGAACTTCCTTGCCGAAAGTGAATGTCCCCGGGTCCCTGTTCAAAACAACACTGTCCACAAGTTCACAAAAGGCCCTGCGTAGCGTGTTTGCCGCAGTTGTCTGTCCTCCGTACTGCAGTCCACGGTCTTTCCTGTTTCAAAAGGTCTTCTGAACCGTCCTTCATGTTGTCAGTGCCCCATACTGCAATCCTTGATCTTTCCTGTTTTAAAAGGCCTTCTGAGCCGTTCTTCATGCTGCTTTTTTCATTACCATACCGTGTTGCCAGTCTCTTTTATTTTGTTTTCTTTATCAAAGTGCTCTCTAATGCATTCCTTTTGCTGTGTTGCGTGTCCTTTCAAGGAACACTAATTTTGGTTGTGTTCTGAGATGTTGGTGCTGCCTGTCGTTTTCTTTAACTATCAAAAGGAACCAACCTAACTAATCCATGAACGATGCCTGCTGTGTGCGCAGACCCCTAAGGACCGCTCGGTGAGACTGCGCGTGATGCCGGAGCAGAGCAACGACTACCGGGTGGTGGTGTTCGGAGCGGGCGGCGTGGGCAAGAGCTCCCTAGTGCTGCGCTTCGTCAGGGGCACCTTCCGCGAGAGCTACGTGCCCACCATCGAGGACACGTACCGCCAGGTGATCTCCTGCAACAAGCAGGTGTGCACCCTGCAGATCACGGACACCACGGGCAGCCACCAGTTCCCTGCCATGCAGCGCCTCTCCATCTCCAAGGGACACGCCTTCATCCTGGTCTTCTCCATCACCTCCAGGCAGTCCCTGGAGGAGCTCAAGCCCATCTACGACGAGATCGTGGAGATCAAGGGCGACATGGAGGCCATCCCCATCATGCTGGTGGGCAACAAGTGTGACGAGGTCAACCGGGAGATCTCCGTGCAGGAGGCGGCGGAGATCGCCAAGCGGTGGAACTGTGCCTTCCTGGAGACCTCGGCCAAGACCAACCACAACGTGAAGGAACTCTTCCAGGAGCTGCTGCAGCTGGAGAAGCGCCGGACGGTCAGCCTGCAGCTGGAGACCAAAAAATCCAAGTCACAGAAACGCAAGGAGAAGTTAAAGGGCAAGTGTTGTTAATGTGACACCCGCTTTAGTTATTTCACGATGGATCTGTGTGGGTGTGTGCGTGTCCAGACAGACGCTTACGTACGACCGAGTGTCATTCTTTCTGTGATGTATTGCCGCTGTGTTTCACGTGAGACAAGCACTGGTATGGTTTTTGTTTCAGAGGGAGGGAGAAGGGGGAGGGCGGATGGAGGGGGAGGGGAACGGAAACGGGGACGGGGGGCGGGAAGGGGGGCATTAGCATGTGCATCGTCTCCGTAAGGACTGTGACTCTGCTGGCTGCTGCGGTGTGCCTTACTGGCACCAGAATCCTGGGCAGTTCCCGGCAATGACGGGCAACGAGTTCCCTGCCGTGTGTTACCCAGCGTGTCACCCAGACCCAACTGTTGCTTGGCTACCTTCAAATAGTACCTGTGTCCTAGCCCGTACAATAGCACCTGATGGCATTCTCACTATGGTGGTGCGGTGTATGAAGACAAATGGCTCCGAGTGATTCCATCCCACCGTGCCATCTGGCATCAGTGAAACCAAAACCCAAGACGGCAACAGGTAGTGCTCTGTGTTTTAGGGATTTCAACAGGGAGGAAGACGAACCTGCGCTTAGCGCAGTCATCTGACGCCAATGGCCTCCAGCGTTTAAAAATGTCGGATTTTTTTTTTTAAACAATGATTACTCTCTTTGGAAACCATGGCGTTCAGATCTGATCACCGAGAATAGTTTGTGTACGCGTGTGGACTTACAGTTTGCATTGAAACAAGAGAAGCGTAGTTCCTCTCTCCTGCTTCGTTCTGCTTCTGGACTGACCTCTGTTGTGTACAACTGACCTTAGTCAAAGTTAGGACTGGTTAGCTCTCGTGTACAGCTAAGCTTGCCTTCTTATAGCGTAGACTACGTTTGTGATTATGCTTTTTATAACCGCGCATTTTTCGCGGCAATGCTTTTGGTAGAAAAAAAAGTAATATTACGTTCCCGTCTTTGTTTGGAGAGAGAGAGAGAGAGAGAGAGAGAGAGAGAGAGAGAGAGAGAGAGAGAGAGAGAGAGGAAAGTAGACATGTGGAATTGTACACTTTGATTTATCATTATGCCGTGTAACAGTACGGCTTCCCCCATCTCCCGATTCTTCTGGGGTTTTTTTTGTTTGGTTGTTTTTTTTGTTGTTGTTCTTGTTGTTTTTAATTTTCTAGTACAAAAACGTTATTTTAAATCGACCCGTGTGTGCGTATCTGTCCCCTGTGTCTGTATCCTTGTAGTCAAGAGGATTCTCAGCTTTTGTCCCCGCCCTTTCTTCTAAATAATACATGCGATCTGTGGACATAGACGAATAGTGTGTCACTAAATAGAGAATAGTCACGGACAAAGCAGTGAAAGGGAAAAGAAAAGTGAAAGAGAGGAAGAGGGGGGAAGGGGGTTTTTGCTGTGGTGGAAAATTGGGTCTGTTTACTTTGTGCGTCTCCTTCATTCGGTAGGCCTGAAGGCTTTTTTGTTCACGCAGTATATATATGGAGTATCTTCACTGGTATCTTGGTCTGTAACCGCGATCGTTTGGGCACGTCACATTTCAGATTTCACGTCCTTTTTTTCCAATTTTAAGTCTCACCAATTTAAGCAGGATTTTTTTTTTTAAGGAAAACAAATGTCCTTGAACTGACTACGGCCGTTTTTCTTCGTCCAAAGTTCAAGTGTTGAGAACTTGTTGTGAAACATCGATATGTATATCAGTCTACGTTCTACAAAGGAGCAAACTTATAAAGGCATTTAACTATGCGACTATGAAACAAGGTCAGTCTAGGACTTACACAGGAACAAACGTACAAAGGCATATATAACCATGCGACCATGAAACAAGGTCAACAGCATAAAAAAAAACGTTTGTTGGTAAAGCTGCGAAACGTTTGACGGAGACTGCGGTGAAACGCCTTAAAAAGTCAGGTTGGAAACGGAACAGAAAAGCGTCAAAAGTCTAGTAGGAAATTTCCGGGGAAAGCACCGAAAACTTAATTTAAAATTGTAGGAAAAGAAAAGTGAATGTTAGATCGAGAATTTTTGTGAAGAATATCGAAAGATTAGGTATAGCATTGTAGAAAAAGCAACCAAAATGTTATGCAATAAATTTTAGGTGAAGTATCAAATGGTTAGGCTGGAATTTTCAGAGAGGACAGTATCAAAATGTTAGGTCGTTAGTTGTAGTGAAAGTTATTAAAAGGTTACAGTGGGTAATTTTAGAGACAAGTATAAAATATTTAGGTAGCAAATTTCAGGGCACAGAAAAAAAAAAGTTATGTAGGAAGTGCTAAAAAGTTTTTCGAAGATTACGTGGAAAATCGAAGAGAAAGCATTGAAAGCTTGGTAGGATTTTTCTTGAAGTTATATAAGCATTGAAAAAAATGGTTGGAAGTTGTAGATAAAACCACCACCAAAAAGCTATGAGATTGTATGAAAGACTATTAAACGTTGAATGAAATTACAGAGAAAGTCCGCAAAACGTTGGGACGAAAGGTACACAGAGCACACAAGAAGTTATAATGAAAAGAAGCAAAACTAAGTAGAAAATTCCAAGGAAATCATCAAAAAGTTGTTTTAGAAAATTGTGGGGAACTTTATAAAGTGATAGAAACCTTTAGGGACAAGCTTCAGTGGGAAATCGAAGAAGAAAACGTAAAAGATTAGGCTGGAAACTGTAGAAAAGAGACTCAAATATAGGAAATTGTACAGGTAAGCATTAACACGTTGGACAAAAAACTGTTGGGAATAGAAGCAGAAAAAGAGGGAACAGCTGTGAAAAACATCGATAGGTTAAGTAGAAATTTTAGGGACAGGTAACAAATATTTAGGTACGAAACTGTAGCGAAAAGCATCAGAAAGTAAAAGCAGGAAATTGCAGAGAAATGCATGAAAAGGTTATGCAAGAAATAGTGCAGAAAACCACGAAAAGGAAATTATCAAAGAAAAGAGAAAGGCGTTTTAAAGGAACAGGAATTTGCACAGAAAAAAAAAATCCGAAAGATAGGAAGCTGTTGACAAAGGCCTCAAAGGTGACAAAATTGTATACAAAACCGTGAAGAAAAGTGAGAAAATCATAAAGCATCAAACAGTTAGGAAATTATGTAGAAAAAAGTAGTATCAAACGGTGATGGGAAAGGTTGGTAAGATTCTGTATAGAACTGATTAAAAATGATGATAAGTAACTGTGAAGAACAGCAGTAACAACTATGTGTGAAACTGCTGAGAAAAGTATCAAACGATTATGAAACTTCCATGGAAAACATCAATGGTTAGTAAACTGTGGAGAAGGCATCAAAGAATGAAGAAATGTAGCCAAAAGCATCAAAAAGGTACATATCAAGTAGTAAAGAAAAATAAACAACAAAAAACGTATTGGGAAATTGTCGAGAAAAATATCAAATTTAGGTAGAAAATTGTTGACAAAAGCATGGTATGTTTAGGCAGATAAACGTAGAATTAGGCCTTAAACGTGTATTGTGAGAAGTTCAGAGGAAAGCATCAAAATTTAGTCAGAAATCGTTGAGATAAGTTTTAAAAAGCTAGGTATAAAGTTCCAGTGGACTGCATCATGAACTAGTGCGTGGTGAACTCATGAAGGTTTTTCTTCATCATTTCCTTCCTCATTAGGTTAAATCGTTTCAGTTCAAAACTATAATGATATGGATAGCCAACTTTACAGTATTTAGCATTCAAGACTTGTACAGGATTTAGCATAGTGATTGATTGATTGCTTCTTGAGGCATATCGTGGTGTTTATATACACACGCACGCACGCACGCACGCACGCACGCACGCACGTACGCACGCACGCACGCACGCACACACACACACACACACACACACACACACACACACACACACACACACACACAGAGGGGGAGGGAGAGAGTGTGTATGTGTGTCCATGTGTTTTGTGTGTGTGTGTGTGTGTGTGTGTGTGTGTGTGTGTGTGTGTGTGTGTGTGAGAGAGAGAGAGAGAGAGAGAGATATGATGATGATGATGATGATGATGATGATGATGATGATGATACCCATGCTGTTGTCATTAACACGCCCGACGCGAAGAAATGCTTTGCATCGTGTCGGTCGGGCGCATGTACCCGACACTGTTGAGATGTGTCGAGTTTCTATAAAATCGAGCTACCAACTCTGCGAAGCAGCAATATTCGTCTTTTTGACTCTCTTCAGCCAAGGAAACTGAGCAGACGGCGATGCTTTCAGGGTTAACGTTGGAGAATGTGAGCATGTCTTATTGTCTTAAACATTGATAAAAATGAGTGAAAGGAAAATGGCGAATGGTAAAACATGGTGAAAAGGGAAATGTGTTCGGTATTTGCTTACGCTTTAGCTGGGCGAATGTTTCCTTCTAGCAAATATAGGGGGAAATAAGAAAAACAGATGCTGTATGCTAAAATTTTGATTTTTTTTCCCTTCAAATTTTCTAACTGAAAGAAAACCCAGCAGTATGGAAGTAAGTACTGGATATCTGATTGATTTTTTAAGAAGTGGTATGGACGTTAACACTGGCAGTGTGATTGATATTTGACACTAAAATCCCTAAACTTATTTTATGTATTTTGATATGTTGTCAATCATACTTGATTATACATCTATAGGTGTGTCATATAGAAACAGAAGAAACAATTTAGAAATTCAACGTGAAATAAATTGTCTGTCAAGCAGTCATAACATAAAAAATGTTTTTAGATCGAGACTCTTTTTTAAATGTAAGAAAATGTATCTTGCGCCATTTGTTTGTGCCGCCGAAAGAGTTGGCTTGTTTGGTTAGTTGGCTTTTGCTTGAAAATGTATTGTGAGTCTATGGATTCAGTTGCATGTTTCCTTATATTTCATGTCGGACTTCCAGTTCCTCTTACAACATGCCATTAATCTATCTTTGAATTATCAAATGCAATCCTTTGGGACAGACACAAACATTCCGAACTCATTCTTATGTCGAACTGCTTTTACACAATATGCCCATGCTTTTCTGCTATACCCCACCTGCCTCAGCAGCTTATTGTGTTCCTGTCTTCAAAAGCTGGATTGACGGAGACTTGAAGGCTTCAACCGATATCTATAATACATTAAATGCTTGTTCTTGTTAACAAAAGATAGTCTTTGGTGTCGCCGTGTAATATTTTGTGGCGACAGTGGGGACAGTCAGGAAGCGGCCAATGTCAAAGCTATGTCTATTTTCATCAGCTTGTTGTTTAAAAAGGATTCCGTATCTCAGTACCTTGTGTGAGCAACGGGTCTGGCTGAGTGTTCAATATTCCCGCACATCCCCGCCCAAACAGAACCCGCAGCAACCGAATTCATTTTTTGCAGTGGTCTTAACAATTTCCTTCACATCTTCCTTCCCATCCTGATAGGAATCATTCCAAGTACCAGTTCAGCTCTGTTTTGTTGTGAATCGCGTTCGTACACAGTTGTAAGCTTCAATTTAACTCTGTTTAGTTGTGAATCGCATTCGTAAACAGTTGTTAGCTTCAGTTCAACTTTTGGGGTATAAATCGCATTCGTTGACAGTTGTAAGCTTCATTTCAACTGTTTTGATGTGAATCGTATTCGGAAACAGTTGTAAGCTTCAGTTCAACTGTTTTGGTGTAAATCGCATTCGTAAACAGTTTTAAGGCTTCAGTTCAACGCTGTTTTGGTGTAAATCTCATTCGTAAAGGGTTTGTAAGTTTAACAACTTTCACTTACGTATTACTATGAGAATTCCCGTCATGCCTCACAAGTACTCATTGTTACCAAGAAATATTTTTTGTTTTCGCCATTTTCAACTGACAAGCATAATCGGATACTTTCTCCTTTCAGTACATTCCAGTGATGTTACAATAAAAAGCTGTGCAGGACAAAGAGATTTGATCATCTACAAAGAAGCAATAACATTCAATTTTAGGAGCACCTGTTACAGCTTGCATGCTGTGATCTCCACTTTTGATACATTAGTTGCTCACTTACTGATGAAAAGTTAGAAAAGAGTCGGTATGTGTGTAATCGTATTTGAATTCATGAAAGAACGCGTTCATACATACCACATAAATCACCGTTCAGCATGCCATTCACATCGTTTTATGTGAACAAAATTCCACTTTTATATAACAGGTTCACAGCGTCAAATACTGTTTTAAAAGTCTAAAGTTTAGTGTTACGCAATGAGAATGTTAAGATATCACCCAAAGTGGGAATTGTGTGTGTGTGTGTGTGTGTGTGTGTGTGTGTGTGTGTGTGTGTGTGTGTGTGTGTGTGTGATCGAGTGTTTCTCCGTTGCAAGGAATGGAGGTGGAACAGAAGAGAAAGGGGGTGTGGAGGGGTGGTTGAGAGAGCTAGTGGTGAACAAGCAGCACGAAATTCTTTTGCATTTGGAGTGTTATTCTTTAGTTGATAGAATGCCAGTGTGTGTGAGCACGTGCGTATCTGTGAGTGCTACGAGTATTCTTGCAAGGATGTGCATCAGTGTGTGTGTGTGTGTGTGTGTGTGTGTGTGTGTGTGTGTGTGTGTGATATAAACTGCCTGTGTATCAAATGATAGGTCTGTTAGCATTTATGTGTGCATGTCAGAGATTGCATGATAATTGTGAGTTTATTACCTGATTGTGAATGTCACGGTTGAACTTCCAATCGCTAGGGATGGCAAATCACCTTAGGGGAACCCAAAAGGACTCAGCGGCTGGCGGACTTTCAAGTGTACTTTCTTACAGTAGGAATTTCAACATGTCGTCGATCTCTCTCCCAAACACAACGATGAGACAGTAGACGGTTATGCTTTTATATACTGCATAAAATTGAAAAAGAGAAGAAAAAAAAAAACAACAGTAACTGGTAGTACAGTCTGTCAGTGTTAAAAAAAGGTATTCAAATGAAGTATTCTCATCAGATGATCAACATCCATTGATGTTCAGTTGTCTTTTCACAGGTCTTTTTGGGAATGTTCTTTGCTGGAGCACAGGAATTTTTTGTCAAACGTTCACACGTCTTTGAAGTGCCGAGGCCTTTGACAGAGCTTCCATCCCACTCTTGGCCCATGAAGTTTTGAGAAACAACATTTCTTCCATATGATCAACACTGCAGATACATGTGTAAAGCTCGGGAAGTGTACGGCTCAGCTCTGAAGGTAGATTTAAGCCTTGAGCGGAGTGCAGTCTGGAAACGACTCTCGATAGTTGCCATTTTCACTTCCATGACCTTCCTGGATCAAAGCTCTCTGCTTATGCTGGTTCTGCCAATACAGTGGATTAAAATTTCCACGGTATCTCCTTCCGCTTGCGTTTTTTCTAGTTGGCAGCGGTTTTTTTTTCCCCAGGCACCGTTTTTGTTGTTTTCTCAACTGCTAGGAGGATTTAAAAAAAAAAAAACTTGTCTCCTGCCAAGTGCCTGGTCTTTTTCACGAGAGGTTGTAAGTCGGCAACATTTATTTCGTCACCGAACCAGAGAACAAATGACTCGACACGTAATGGTTGTTAGATTTCATTACCCTAAAAAGGGATAGTAGTTTGTATCGAGTACCTCAGTGACTTTGAGGACTTTGTGAGTGGCAAGGGTGAAGGGACTTTTGTGAGTGGCTAGGGTGAAGGGACTTTGAGGACTTTGTGAGTGGCAAGGGTGAAGGGACTTTGTGAGTGGCTAGGGTGAAGGGGCTTTGAGGAGTGGCAAGGGTGAAGGGACTTTGTGAGTGGTTAGGGTGAAGGGGCTTTGTGAGTGGCTAGGGTGAAGGGGCTTTGTGAGTGGCTAGGGTGAAGGGGGGAGTTTAGGGTGAGTGGGCTTTGTGAGTGGCTAGGGTGAAGGGGCTTTGTGAGTGGTTAGGGTGAAGGGACTTTGTGAGTGGCTAGGATGAAGGGACTTTGTGAGTGGCTAGAGTGAAGGGACTTGAGTGAGGACTTTGAGTGGCTAGGTGAACTTTGAGGACTTTGTTTTGTGGATTTTGTGATTTTGTGAGTGGTTAGGGTGAAGGGATTTTGAGGATTTTGTGAGTGGTTAGAGTGAATTCAAGGCCGGGAATGCTGCTGTGACCTAACACATGACTCTTCGTGCAGTAACCAGAGCTGATTGTCACGTATCACATTTGCCTCACGATCTTCTGTGTTTGCCCGCTGAACGAGCGACTCAGCAAGTTTATATTCTCATAGTCTTTGTTTTTCCCGCTGTGAACTTACCGATATCTTCATGTTCAGATTGTTCGATTTCATTTGGAGTTAATCAGAAACAGAAAAAAAGACAAATGTGTTAGTTAATATTATCATCTTCCATAACTGATTCGGTGGTCAGGTTGACGCAGATTTCATTTTAATGAAGCTAGAGGGCAGCTTCCCAGAGTGAGGTGCTGTCTCCGTCCTCCTCTGGTTGAATCCTCCACATATGTGGGGTTCATGATCACTGAAGTTGCCCCACAATACATCTATCAAATCTTCATCATGCAGCCGCTCTTATTCCATGAGCTGTTCATGTTCAGCACGGTGAGTCACGGCGCTTTATCCAAACACAAACTTAAAGAGGCGTCCTCCCTGACGCAGATGATCTGGAAGGATTTGATCGCATGGACCACAAGTTTCACCTCCTAGCTCCGGGCCGTCCTGTTCTCCATCCATTTTACCATGCTGGCTTTGAAGATCACTATGGGCTGCATCCACACATCACTGGGTCTGCTGCGCATGCCATGAATGATGATGGGATACTGCCAGGTTTGGAGATGTAGACTGACAGAACACGACAGCAGATTACCTCAACTCTATATTACAATCGGGTGTTGCTGAAATGGGGCGTCACGCTCATAGGTACCGAAAAATCCAATCCTTATGAAATTTGAAATCAACACAGGACAGTTTCCCAGTAGAAATGACTCCATACTCGTTTCTCCAATCGGAAAAAAAATCAGCTGGAACTACATGTGTAGTAAAGGTCAGTTAAAGCGAAACTGGTCTTTTTCCCAAGGGGATTTAAAATCGTTAGGCGATTTGAAGTTCAACCATGACATACGCAAGTATGTAGTATGTGTCTGAAATGGGAACAGCCTGTCTTCGTGTTAACAGTAGAATGTACCTAGCGTCCCTGCCACTCATTGTATTATTGTATCACGCGAAATACAAGTTACGCATTCATAATGATTTGTTGTACAGAGTATCATAATCATTGTTGTTGTTGTTATTATCATTTTTGATGATGATTGTTGTTGTTGCTGATGTTGTTATTGATTCTTCTTATTGTGTTGTTATTCTTTTTTTTTATTATCATCATTATCATATTATTATTGTCATTACCGTCGTTGTTGTGGACCTTTTGCCCCACTGCGACTACTGGATGCCTGACATTGCATTAGAAAGGAGCTGTAGTCTGCTGCACATCTAAACGGTGACTGTGACCTCCGCTAAGAAGGGCGTGTTTTCACCCGCGCTAGTTTATCCCCTTTGTTTTGTGACCGTCAACAAGACTGAGCTACAAGCACAAAAGCGATGTGAACAAAACTGGGTAGAAGGACGGTATATGACCCAAGGAAGCATCCGTTCCGTTCGGTCCCGATCCGGATCAGTGTGCGAATCCAGGCTCTGTTCGCCCTTGACTGGGGGCTCTCTCTCTCTCTCTCTCTCTCTCTCTCTCTCTCGCTCTCCCCCCCCCCCCCCCCCCCCCCCCTCTCTCTCTCTCTCTCTCTCTCTCTTTCTCGTGCCCTTTGAGTTGTTAAGTGTTATTATCATTGTTATTGGTGTAAGAAGTCATAAACGTAGTATTAGTGTTATTAGTATGACTGTTGTTGAAAGTTCGACGCCATTGCGCTACTACCATGCTTACCACTGCACGTAAAAGGAGCGGCTATGTGACCAGTACCAAAGACTCTGTATACAGACAGACAGTCTTTGCTAGTACTTATTGAACTGTTATAGCCTCGGCTAGTATTTACTGAACTGTTACCAAGTTTATTGTTACACTTAGTGTTCAGTACTATTCAGATCAGTTGGCTTTCTTTTCGTTAACGCATAGCCTTTTACATTCTCTCAGCCGTGTTTGAAAGCCATAGTTGTCTAGAATGTTGCAATGGTGGGCCTTGTGGGGGGGGGGGGGGGGGGGGGGGTGGGGTTCATTTGTTTGGTGTGTGTGTTTGTTTCTTGGTTTATTTGCATATGTTTTGCGTATCTATTTGCTTGCTTTTTGAAATTACTGAAGGCAATTCCATCTCACAAAACAGAAATGAAGGAGAAAGATTTTTGTCCTCATAAAGGTTTTTTTTGCTTTCGCGTTCAGACATAGAACGTTGCACAATGTACCATAGACTTTCCTTCACAATACAATGATTTAAATCTTTTCTTTTTTCAGTATGTCTTTCCATTTGTAGTTTTGCATAGTTGGGACAGCCTTGTACTAATACTTCGATTATTTGATTCTTGCATCAAAATAAAATTGAAACAAAACTGACTTAAATTGTGTCAGACGTTTGTGTGGCCACGTGTGTGTGTGTGTGTGTGTGTGTGTGTGTGTGTGTGTGTGTGTTAGAGCTCTCTCTCTCTCTCTCTCTCTCTCTCGCCTCTCTCTCTCTCTCTCTCTCTCTCATCCACATTACACACACGGGCATGATCTGATGTGAAGCTTTGGACTTTTCCCTGAGAATTTGGAGTGACCAGTAAATGTGACGGATCGACCACAAGCTGGTACAACACACAACACTGAAAAATTGTTATCAGAGAAAGGAACGCAACCCCTCGCTCTTACGCCACATACAAATTGCATCTCATGTTCACTCAGACGAATTTTTTTTCCTGTTTCTTTTCTTTTCTCCCTCCCCCCCCCCCCCCCCCCCCCCCCCCCTCCATTTCTTTCTTTCCTTGTGTGTGTGTGTGTTGTTGTTGTTGTCGATCTTGAAACCGGAAACCCCTCCCCAACCCCACCCCCCCCCCCCCCCCCAAAAAAAAAAAAAAAAAAAGAGAATCTAGAAACAAAATCACTTTGTCCATTTGCCCATCTTTTCTGGCCAAGAACCGCAACCCCGAGTACGTGACCTAGCTCCCACGGGCACCTCGACTGCCTGCTGTCCTCTCCCTGCTCCAGACGGTCAAAGAAGGTCCACCGTGCAGTTGGGCCTCGGCTCTTCCATGACAACCTACAGGGTCGGGCCTTCAGAACTCCACTCTCCTGCACAGCCTGAGCAATGCTGTTAAGCCCCATACTGAATCGTGAATTCCTGAATCTGCAGGCGATCAGGCATGCAACTGCCTTCAGCCCGAAGCCATCATCAGCAAAGGTGGATGTGTGGGTTATGGGTGATCTTGCTTTTTGTCCACCAGACCGCAAACGGCCATATCAGGGCTGTCACCGCGTTGATGTCAACTCACAAGTCGTTAAAAGAATAAACAAAATTATATTTAAAAAAAGAATTAAAAAAAACTCATTCACACAACCTTTTATAATACACCTTCTAAAAACACATTTTTGTTAAAATTTTGTTTAAAAAATCTTCTGTAAATTGTGAGATGAAAAATGTTGATCTCTTTCAGATGTTCAGGCTCAGCATGAATTCTCTGGCCAGCTGCCAGTACTGCACTCTGACCAACCATTACTGTCTGGCACCGAATCGTCAGAGTTGCTGGCTGGAGATCTGCCACCAGGTTTTACTTGAGGGATAGGATAGATCCATTGACTGGCCTGAGACTGACTGTCTTGGCGGTATATAACTGTTAGTCAGTCAGCCACCTTGCTGCCTGTGTGACGCTGAAGTGAAATTCTCCTGCTTGGGGACACATGTTGCTCGCTCTCACAACGCCGCACCAACATAAAGTGACAGTGAAACCCTCTTTTCTCTTTCCCGTGTGTGTGTGTGTGTGTGTGTCCCTCCTTTTCTCATTCATGTACATCTGTATTTTTTTTTAATAGACAAAACAATATTAACGAAAGAAAGCTAACTTGAAGGACGAATTTTTAACAATGAGTAAGAACGAGGATGAAATCCATGTAAATGTCCCTTCATTTTGAATGGTTTGTCTGTATATTGTCGAGATAGTCTACACAGGTCACCTGGTGTCATGGACATTGCTGCTTCTGCTTGGCAGACCAGCTGTGAGAGTGGTCACAGTTGTCAGGTCAGTGGCACCAGCCAGATGAGGCTCAAGGTCATTAGCACGGTAAGCTTGTCCTTTACCATCCTTCCTTTTCCAGAATCTGGCGCTTGTTCAGCGGGTAAATATGGGAAGGGAATTTTCCGATTAAGTGTGTGGAAATAAATGTGGAGGAATATCGATGCATACACTTAGATTCGCAGGCACGCACGCACGCATGCACGAATGCAAGCACACGAGCGCGCGCGCGCGCGCGCGCGCACACACACACACACACACACACACACACACACACACACACACACACATACACACGTATGAGAACGGTATTTTCCGAGTAAGTGTATAGGAATAAATGTGGAGAAATATCTATGCAGACACATAGATTCGCACGCACGCACGCACGCACGCACGCACACACACACACACACACACACACACACACACACACACACACACACACACACACACACACACACACACACACACACACACACTTTCCCGCCTCTTGAGTAAAAAAAAAAAAAAAAAAAGAAAAAAAAAAAAAAAAAAAAGAAAAAAAAAGGTCCGAAAGACTGGGGAGGACATATCAACGTATGCTTCTAAGGGAGATCAGTCAGAGAGTCAGCAGTATTGAGGGGCAGGATTTACCTCCCACCTGTGTCTCCACTTGGTTTGGGCTAGAGGGTTTGTAGGAACGTCTGCATACAGCCTCATGAAACAGCTCTCAGTTGCAGGGAGGGAAAAAAAAAAACAGAGCCCTGAAAGCAATGGCAGAAGCAGCAGAGAGGTGTTCAAGCTGGATCTGGTCAAGGAGGAACAAAAGTGAACTTCATAAGGCTTAAATTTCCTACAAATATCAGTGTGTCCCAGTGGCTCAGTGGTTAGTGCGCGAGTCATTAAGTGGAAAATGAGCATGTCCAGAAGGGCATGGGTTCGAATCCCAGCCATGGCTCGTCCCGAGATGGGAAAAAAGGGGCAGCAGAGGGACATCCGGAGTCATGAACCGGTGTGTGGCCCAACCCCCTAGAGTGTCAGGAGTTAAGGGCCGAAACACTTGCTTGAAGGGGGACTTCTCTTCTGAGGACTCTCTGCTGCCACGCTCTCCACGAGTTTCTTTCTACTGATGCATGGGTAAACCATTGACTTCCGGGAATAGGCCGGAGGACGTCGGGAAAGACCGGAGGACACTGGGAAAGACCAGAACAAGGGCTCTGTGGGCTCGCTCGCTCCCCACTTTGCCTTCAACATGTGGCTACTAGAAACAAGAGGAAAAGATGCTCCCAGGATTCACCGAAAGGGGGAGAGAATGATGAATCCATCGGTGCTCAACCAATCACGACTGGAAACATGGAACATGGACCAAATGGAATATCCATGTGTCTGTGGAAAGCGTTTCGCTACCACCCGTGGCATGAAGATCCACAGAACAAAGATGGGATGTGTGAATACTGATCTGAATGAGCAGCAGCGCACTGCATCAGCAGCTAAGACGTCGGAAGACCAAGGCCAGGATTTAAACCACAGTGCCAAGGACATTCACGCTGTTGGTTCGGATGAGGAATTTGCACAAGCCCTCGATGCCAGGCGCCTGAAACTCGGCCTGCCACGAGCAAACGAGACTAAAGATTGGGAGAAACTGGATGCAAAAATCGCCCAAAGACTCGATGCACTGATAGGGAAAAGCACCCTGGAACACAAACTAGCCACATAAGGGGACATTGTGTATGCCACATGTAGAGACGCCTATGGAGCAAAACTACCTAAAGAGAAAACACCTCCAAAGAAATCCAGACGCCAACAAGAGATGGACAAGATCAGGGTCCAAAAGAAAAACCTCAAGAAGCAAATGAAGACCGCACTGCCAGCTGAAAAACAAGGCTTGGAAAAACTCTGTGAAGACCTGAAAGCAAAACACAGCGCCCTCAGCAAAGCGGAATCTGCGAGGAAGAGGAAGAGCAAAAGAAGAAGACACAAGAGCGCTTCTTCAGAGACCCCTTCCAGTTTGCCAGAACTCTGTTTGAGCAGCCAAAATCTGGGACCCTAAGTGTGGACAAAGAAGTTCTTGAGCAGCATCTGAGGAAAACATACTCTGACTCACAGAGTAAAGCACCACTCGACATTCAAGGTCTGGTGTGGCCAACCAACCCTGAGGAACAGTTCAATGACAAGCCTCCAACGTTGGCGGAAATCAAGAAGGTGGTCGACAAAGCCAGAGCCAAATCATCACCAGGGCCAAACGGAATACCTTACCAGCTGTACAAGAAATGTCCTAAGGTGCTGGAGTGGCTCCACAGGCTACTGCGATCAGCTTGGAGAAACCAGAAGATCAGCGGCCAGTGGATGACGGCAGATGGTGTGTACATCCCCAAAGAGCAAAACTCAAGTGACATCAGGCAGTTCAGGCCAATATCACTACTGAACGTCGAAGGGAAAAAATCTTCTCTGTCATGGCAGCAAGGCTGACCAAGTACCTCATGGAAAACAAGTACTTGGATGTGTCAGTCCAGAAAGGTGGCATTTCAGGCGTGCTGGCTGTGTAGAACACGCCACAATGATCCGGGACGCAATCCAAAGAGCAAAAACAGAAAAGAGAGACCTGGACGTAGTGTGGCTTGATCTGGCAAACGCATATGGATCTGTACCCCATGAGATGATACAGTTGGCTCTTGAGATGTACCATGTGCCAAAGAACATCCGCGACATGCTCAAGAAGTACTTCAATGGCTTCTCAATGCGCTTCTCTACCAAGGAGTACACACAACAGATTGGATCAACTTGGAAGTGGGCATTGCAATGGGCTGTGCAATTTCCCCAATACTGTTCGTGTTGGCAATGGAAGTCATCTTGAAAGCAGCAACAAGCAACGCAAGACAAACAGACCTTGGTGATGGATATACAGATGCCCCCTCTCAAGGCCTTCATGGATGACACTACAGTGATTTCATCCAGAGAAGACGAGACACGTCATGTGCTGGAGAGGCTGGGATGACATAGTTGCCTCATCCGGAATGAAGTTCAAGCCAAAGAAATCACGGAGTCTCTCACTGAGGAATTGAAAAGTGGCCGAATCTGTGGTCTTCAGTGTTGCCAACCAGGCCATTCCAACAGTTTCCAGTCAAGAGAGCCTTGGAAGTTGGTATGATGATACGCTGAAAGACACACAAAGAGCAAAAGAAACCAAACAGATGTCGGAAGAAGGCTTGGAGACCATTGACCAGTGTGAGCTCCCTGGCAAATACAGGTCTGGTGTCTGCAGTTCATGCTGATGCCAAAGCTCCTATGGCCTCTGATGATATACGACATCTGCACCAGCATAGTGGAGGCAATGGAATCCAAAATAAACAAGTTCACAAGGAAATGGCTTGGTGTCCCACCCTGTCTGACTGACATATAGCGCTGTACTGTCGCCAAGCAAAGCTGAAACTACCACTGAAATCCATCCTGGAGGAATACAAAGCAGGGAAGATCAGACTTCAAAGCATGCTGGAGGACTCAGGAGACAAGGTGGTAGAAGCAATCAAGCCCCAGCTGAAGACAGGCAGAAAATGGAAAGTTCAAGAGGCGATGGATTCTGCAAAAGAAAGTCTCAAGATCAGAGAAATAACAGGACACACACAGACCAACAGACAAGGACTGGGAATGACCAAAACTGAATGGTGATCAAAGGCCAAAGGAAAAGCCAAAAGAGACATGATGATTCAGGAGATGAGAAAAGAAGAAGACCAAAAAAGACTCCAAAAAGCAGTCCAGCAGAGCCAGCAAGGGCAATGGACAACGTGGGAGAATGCACTCCAAAGAGTCTCACTTGGAATGACATTTTGGCACATGGCCCCTCTCAGGATCCGCTTCACTCTCAGATCTGCATATGACCTTCTGCCCTCAAATGCAAACCTGGTGAAGTGGGGGAAAAACAGACGATCCTTCATGCCCCCTCTGCCATGGAAAACAAACAGTGCGGGTCACTTCATGGTATTCTGTCCCCCCCCCCCCTCCCCCCCCCCCCCCCCCCCCCCCTTCTTTTTTTTTTTAAATTCAGTGATGCTGCTGCCCGTTTCAGGCTTTTGTTTGTTTGTTTACCGCACCTGCATGCGTGTGCACATACATTTGAGCTGCTATGGTGGGGATGGGGGAGGGGGTAGGCATGGTGAGGAAGTGGAAGTGGGACTGATGTTGTCCACACAAAGTAGGATAAGTCATGTTGTACTGATACGTATTCCTGAAAACTTATTCAGGGCATGTTGTTCTCAGCATGCCTGAACGGAAAGTGTTTTTCCTCAAATGAATAGGAATGCTTTTAACCACTCCACCCCCACCCATCCAACCACCCAAGAGACGCTCGCAGCGCTGTTAAGGTGACCGTCATAGTCTCTGTCTTTCTGTTATTCATTGAAGAAACAGGCCCTAAGTAGTTGAGGGAAACAAATGCAGACTAGCAATTCCTCCGTCATTACAACAATAACTTCTCTCTCTCTCTCTCTCTCTCTCTCTCTCTCTCTCTCTCTCTCTCTCTCTCTCTCTCTCTCTCTCCCTCTCAGTTCATGTATCCATCAATATTGAAGGAAGAAAAAACTCATCCATGTTTTCATGTTTTGTTTTTTGTTTGTTTGTTTGTTTGTTTGTTTTTAGATTTCTACAAAGCCACGGATTCTCATTCATACCTATTGTATTCATCTAGTCATCCACGCCCTGCATAAGACAACATTCCCTTTTCCCAGTTCCTACGTCTCCGACGTCTTTGCATGATGACCAGGACTTTGAAGCAAAGGCACTGGACATGACATCCTTTTTCAAAACATGTGGATATCCACATACCATTGTTCGAGAGGCTATTGTCCGAGCAAACTCCGTCTCCCGGTCAGAAGCCTTAACTTCCAAACCTGATTCAGACAACAAAGACCGTATTCCATTAACACTCATCTACCACCCCCATAATATTCCCGTCAAAACATCCTCTTAACAATTTCAGAATCTTACAATCTGATCCAAAGGTGAAATCGATCTTCCCCCAAGCCTCCCCTCGTCGCCTACAAGAGAGACAAAAACCTTCGCGACCGCCTGGTACGAACCAAGTTAGGTAGAAACACCAACTCTTCAGCTGGAAGTTACCCGTGCAATCAACCTGGATGTAAAACCTGCACTTTCATTGCCAACATCAACAGCATCACTGGCCCAAAAGGAAAACTCAGTGTCCAATCCCATTTCACCTGCCAGTCCACCAACCTGGTGTACGTACTGAGATGCAGCCTCGGTTCAAAGTTGTACGTTGGGGAAACATACAGTACCCTCAAACAACGCTTTGTGGAACATCTCAGAGCCATCCAGTCGTCTCATCCAACACCAGTGGGGATATTCATTTCAACTCTGATTGCCACAGCCAAACCCATATTTCCGTCACTGCTGTTTGGCAAAACCACTCATCAGCTCCAGAGAGAAAATTCACGGAGTCCAGGATCATCTCTCGCCTTGGCAACACAATCCTAAATGGACTCAGCTCTTACCTTTGACTTTTTTTAGTTTGAATCATTCCAGCACTTTTCCTCCCCCCCCCCCCCCAACCTCTCCTCCATCCCTTTCTCTCTACACCACCTCCCCCAATGTAATATATATATATATATATATATATGATGCTGAACAATTACAATATATATATATATATATATATATATATATATATACCCAAAACACCATCTCCACCATCCAGGTATGCATACTCATAGACACATATACACTTGTGAACAAACCATATATATATATATATATATATATGTAGGCATCCTTCAGTCTCGGAAGACTATGGAGTTGCGCTCTAGGTGTCTATTCTGGTACAGCGACGGGTGTGGCTGGAAGTCCGACGCGGGAATGACAGTCCCTGTGGCAGAGGGCACAGGTGAAGTCTGACGCTGGTCTGTCTGCCTGGGCTGCAGCCTTTCTTCTCATTCTCTTTTCCCCGTGCTGCTGAGCGAGTGTCTCTTCGAACTTGGAGAGACCTTTCTGCACAGTCTGTCTCCAGGCTGACCGTTCGAGGGCTGTTGCTTCCTAGTTGTTCTGGTCGATGTTCAAGGCCTTTAGGTCCCTCTTGCACACGTCT
The DNA here is from genome assembly GCA_016801955.1 of Conus betulinus. Taxonomy (NCBI): domain Eukaryota; kingdom Metazoa; phylum Mollusca; class Gastropoda; order Neogastropoda; family Conidae; genus Conus; species Conus betulinus. Next base: position 59,536 of record JADBJO010002172.1, read on the forward strand.
TTGAATCGCAGCTGTGGTCTGCCTGTGGGACGTTTTCCCTGCACAAGTTCTCCATAGAGGAGGTCTTTAGGGATCCGTCGGTCATCCTTGCGCACGACATGGCCGAGCCAGCGCATACGTCTCTGTTTCAGCAGCGTGCACATGCTGGTGCATCCGGCTCTTTCCAAGACAGTGTTGTTTGGGACCTTGTCCTGCCAGGTGATGTTCAGAATGCGCCGGAGATTACGCATGTGAAAAGCATTGAGCTTTCGCTCTTGTCGGGCACGCGAAGTCCAAGACTCTCTGCCATACAGGAGGGTGCTCACGACGCAGTCTCTGCAGATCCTGGATCTTTGTGTGCTCGGTCAGCTTGCTGTTGTTCCATGCTTTTTATTTTGTCAGTCTAGTCATGGTGGCGGCTGCCTTGCCGATGCGCCTGCTGAGCTCTGCGTCAAGTGAGAGGGTGTCTGAGATAATTGAGCCCAGATAAACAAAGTCATGGACGACATCCAGTTCATGGTCATTGATGCTGATGACCTGATGACGGGGGAGAGTCAACATTTTGTCCCATGACCTGTGTTTCTTCAAGCTAATGGTAAGCCCGAAGTCTTGAAGCGAGTCATAAGCTGCTATAGGTCCTCGGCTGAGTGGGAGGTTACTGCTGCGTCGTCTGCAAAGAGGAAGTCACACAGGCACCTCAGCTTGACTTTAGTCTTGGCTCTTAGTCTGGAGAGGTTGAGAGCTTTCCGTCTGTCCTGGTTCGGAGGTAGATATCTTCAGCTGCAGGACCAAATGCGTGTTTCAGCATCACAGCAAAGAAGATTCCAAACAGGGGTGGGAGCCAGGACGCAACCCTGTTTCACTCCGCTCCGTATGTTGAAGGCAGCTGATGTTGAGCCGTCAAAGAGACGGTGCCTTTCATGTCTTCGTGGAAGGATCTGATGATGCTGAGAAGTTTGGGTGGACATCCAATCTTGGGGAGGATCTTGAAGAGGCCATCCCTGCTGACCAGATCGAAAGCCTTTGTGAGATCTACGAAGGCAATGAAGAGTGGCTGCCTTTGCTCCCTACATTTCTCCTTAAGTTGTTTAAGGGAGAAGATCATATCTATAGTGGATCTGTTGGCACGGAAACCGCACTGCGATTCAGGACACACACACACACACACACACACACACACACCTTTAAGCACGTCATCGTCCATTCACGTATATTATGTTTTCATACGTCATTTCCTATACGTATTTATTTGTTTTTCTTTTTATGTCACAATTCCTGAAGACGGGTATGACCGAAACGTTGTCGCTATTTGTTCTGTTTTCCTTTTTTAAAATCTTTCTGAAAATCCTCAGATACATTTATTATTCAGTTTTACTTGAAGATCTGCGGTCAAAAATCTGTTTTATTAAAGATTATTGTGTTTGTTTGTATGGTTTAGCAGCTAGTCATGCTTAGTTAGTTGCTAGTCACTCTTAGTCCCTCGCGGGGCAAGGGCCGGATGTAAAAAGGCATATTTGCTTATCTGTTACCCTTGGAAATAAAGATCATCATCATCATCATCATCATCATCGTCATCTCATCTCTCTCTCTCTCTCTCTCTCTGCAGCAGGAGGCTAATGGGAAAAGTACTGTTTATTGCGAATGACGCAAGTTACATTGCCCGCTCCTGTTCTACTTACAGGTGCGTGTACGTGATTTGACTTCTTTTAGGCCTAATGTCGTGTGTGTGTGTGTGTGTGTGTGTGTGTGTGTGTGTTGCGCTTTTTTGTTGTCGTTTTTTTTTGGGTGGTGGTGGTGGTGGTGGTTCTTTGTTCATTTTTTATTTCTTGTCTCTGTGTGTTTTGTTTTGCGTGTTTTGTTTCTGCTGTGTCTTTAATTTTTTTTTTGCTGTTGCTGTTGTTTGAGACGTGCTTCTTTTGTGAGTGCGTGCATATTTTCGTTTCAAACAACTGTATCCATAGGTGTATTATCTTATCACAAGAAAATTGCGGACATATACTGTGACATTTTTTTTTTACTTCTCAGTTTTCTAAAAGTTGTAACTGTGTGCAAACCAGTCCCATTTTCTGTCTCTTTTTTTACGTCATCTTAATCTGCTCCTTGATTATACAAACCCTGCTGTCTGTTAACGTGCGTCTTTGTCGTCACCTATTATCATACCAACTGAACAGAACTAGAAATGAACAGAAACCAGATTGAATGACCATGCAAAGGACTTCGAATCTGTCACCGTAATACCCAACATGCAATTAACAAGACTTCAGATGTATCAACACTGATTTGGAATCACGGAAAACCCTTCCATATTCAAGAGCTCTCTGAATCCAGATTAACTGAACATGTTAAGTGACAATGATGGTACAGATTCCTGGATATAACACCATTCGAAAAGATCCTATACAAACAAAAGAGACGGGTCTTCTTCACTTCATCACTGAAACCCTTGTAGCTTCAAACGACTTTTAAAACTAGAACAAGTTGGTCCGGAGTCAATCTGGATAGAAGTTAAGCTGGAAAAAAAAATATTCCATTTTGGTTGGATTATGTTATACAGGAAACCATCTGAAAGAGTAAACGGGGTAGACAAATTTATTACTATGATGGGACGCACTCTCGCTAGAATCCAAGGAAATTATCATACACAGTCTGTCTATTCAATCTGCATCAACTCATCGAATCTCTAACTAGAGTCACACCTAATTCAAAGACACTTCTTGACCATATTTATAGTTCAGATAAAACTTATTTATAAGAAGCATGTGTCCCAGTCCTAAACTGTAGTGATCATTACGCAGTCTGTGTCGCATGGTCAAAAAAGGGAGTACAACTTCTCAAACCTAAGACGAAATTACCGTCGCTTTACAAACGTTAACGACCAGCTTTGACTTGCTTGCTCAACTCAAAACTCTCCTCATTATTCAACATAACTAATCCAATTTTAGATCAAAACAGTCACAGATATAAACGCTAAACACGGTCTTCTAAAAAAACAATTAGAGTACGACATATTCCTGAACTGGCATAGTACACTAAAGTTACAGGAGGCATATTATTAAATCAGTAAAAAGCATGGCTTTGACGAGAAATCTAGAATATTGAGAAATGCGATACATTTACAGAAGCGCAGCGAAAAATAAAAACCCAGCAAAAAAACAAAACAACACAAAAAGATGTTATCGAGACTTAATATAATCAAACCAGACCCCAACATTGGTTTTGAGATCTAAACATGAGCTCACCAATAATCAATCTTTGTCAAAGTCAACTGTAATCAAAGACATCTCTGTTGAAGAGCCGAACACCTACTTCTGCTCTGTACCCCCAGTAAGGTGTCACAACAGACTCCCCAGATCTGACTTTCGAGAAATGAAACAATTTGTCAGGTAATGTTGCTTATAGCCCAGCCGACCCAAAAAGGGCCATACCAGGGCTGTCACCGCATTGAACTTTGAGGTCAACTCACCAGTCATTTATGGGGAAAAAAAAAGGAAAGAAAGAAAAGAAGAGAAAAGAAAAGAACTAATTCACACAGCCCTTTAAAATGCACCTAAAAACCTAACGGAAATTTTGTTTAAGATCTTTCTTCTGTAAAATCTTAAATCAGATGAAAAATGTGAATCTTTTTTTCAGAAGTTCAAAGAACACATCAGATGGGACATCTCTGAACAAGGTTTTCATTTGAGTTTGCTGTAAAGTGTTTATGTCTCACATCATGCAAGTCCCAACACCGTAAAATAATGTTTCACCGTGAGTGATACTAACAAGCTGCCATGTTAAAAACATCATGTCTGAACTTAATATTCACCAATGACAACATTTGATGTTTATCAATGCCCAGCACACCTTAAAAAATCAGGTGCCTGCTGAGTGAATGGCTTAGACAGCGAAGTCCTTAAAACTATCAGCTCCAGTAATTACAGACACGTTAATTATACGTTTATAATTTATGTATTCACAAAAAACTGTTTTCCCAACAGTTTCATCAAAACGTAAGTTACACCTGTCTACAAAGCAGGTGACAACTCAGACTCTGTCCTACATACCAGCCTCCATCATTGCCACTCTTTCCAAACCTCTGGAAAAAAACACATAAACAAACACAAATTACATCACCTTGATACATACCAGTTGCTTCATCCGAGACAGTCCGGGTTCCAACAAAACCATACATGTCACACGGCCCATGTCAACCTGGTTGATGGCCAGCTAAACAGCATTAACAACAACAGATATTGTAGTGTCCTGTTATTAATAACGAAAAACAAAATTGGTGAGATTGATCACAGCCTTTCTCTTAGAAAATTAAAATTGTATGACTTACACATAGTAGACCTACTCTTAAGCTTTTTCCACTCATATCTAAGGATTACACGACATTGGGTAACAGTGAATGCAACTGTCTCTTCACTCTGCTATGGCGTCCGACAAGATTCGATCATGAGTCCTTTACTGTTCACAATTACATCAACGATCTACTTCTCCATATCAAATCTACATGAGAACTCTTTTGCGGATGATACACAAATACACACTACTCATTCTGATGTTTAATGTTCTTGCAAAATCTTTATAAGAAAATGCCGATGTTCTCGTAAAATGGACTAACAAAAAGTTTCTAAAAAGTTAAGTGCCTGGGGTTATTTTAACTCCTAAGCTGAACTGGAAAACACGTATTGAAAATATGATTGATAAAACAAGAATAAGATTAAATGTTCTTAAAGTTATATGTTATCAACCATGGAGTCAGGACTATCATACTCTTTTACATCTATACATCTCTCTAGTCCGATCAAAACTGACATGGGGCAGGAAGTGTATTTCTCTGCACCTAATTCTCTTTTACAGAGATATTGGAAAGCTTGGATAGTAAGGCCATGAAATTAGCTCTGGGAGTCCCAGTCCATAACAACACTCATATATGTTATAAAGAAAACAAATATATTACCTCTAAATGAAAGCGAATATTGGATGTATCCAAATATATTGCTAGAAGTCTTTCTGTTGAAAATTCAGTTACTGAAGCAACACTAATGGATTCCAGTAAAAGTTTTCCAAACAGGCCCTAAAAGCGTATCTTATATTCAAACACTTAGAAACTACACATCTAACTTCATGTCACACTGTAATATTGATATTACTGCTATACCAGAATTTCCTGTGATACCTCCAATGCCTCCTTGGGAGCACCTAAATGCTCCTTTTGATTACAAATACACTTTGTTAAAGAAAAGTGATAATGTAAACATTTTAACAACTGAAGTTCGTGAACATTTAGAAACCAGCTATCCAAATATAATACCAACTTTAAATGTTAGGAAATTGCATTATTCAGGAAAGGGGTTTTCACTCTGTACCTCAGAATTGCATGCAATACTGAAGGCTTTGACTTACATACATGATACACCAATTGCTTTCTGTCAAATATTACTTTGTCTTGATTCCAAATCTGTTTTACAATCACTAGAGCATTGGACTGCAAAGCTAGA
>JADBJO010002172.1:70000-140000 GCA_016801955.1 Conus betulinus
TTGTATGGGTCAGACTTGCTTTTGAGATGTCAAAAATTTGTCAAAAGGTATGGTTGACACCAGCCCCCTCAGCCACCTAAAAAAGAAAATGAGACCAACTTGTTTTCTGTCACCATGGAGCATAGGAAAATTTAACTTTTACAAGATGGTGTGCACGCTGCAAGGTGTTGTGGTTTTGTCATCCTCTGTGATGAATCACACTGCACTTCTTCATATTCACTCCAGAGTATCAGAGGGGTTGCATAGGATGGCACCACCTTCCAGGAGAAAGCAGATGAGTTACAGTATGAATTACACTTGCAGAGCAATAGAAGAGGTTATAGTGCAAAGAGCATAGGATTTCACTGGCTTTCTTAGCAGTCTTGGTAATGTGGTCACTCCACCTGAGGTCGTGGAGTGCCGGGGTATTGCTTGACACATGCTTCAAGGCATTGTCATTTAAGTAGGTAGTGGAAGGAAGTCTTATTTTTGTTGTTTAGGATGTAGCATTCAATAGCATTGAATTTAATTCTCCAAATGTCAGCCCAGACCTCTAGTTTCTTGGTCACCGAGAGACATGTTTTCTTTTTGTCAAGTGAGTACAGACACATCGGTTAAATCTGTACAATGACAGTGGATGGTTTTCAGGGACGGTTTTTTCCATGGGTGAGCTGAAACTCAATGCATGTGCTAACTAAAAAGGTCAAGCAACTTAACCAGCAATGAGTCAACCATCCAGTCCTGTTCAGCTATTTTTTTTTCCTGGGACGATATACCAACCAGACTGCCTAACTCTCTTTAATGGAGTTCTTTCAAGCCAGCTTTGGACCATACACTGGCTCTGTTCCTTCCTTACTACTTGGTCACAAAGAAACCAGATCTGTCCACACTGTTAAAATTTCCTGAACATTTGCACGAGCCATCCGCTGATCAAAATCCGGACTCCTCAGTGTCAGGTCTTGGAACTCTGGATTGTGATGTTCACCAGATCCCAGTCAAGACACTGGCACTGTAGAAGAAGAAAGGAACAAATGATTGGTTTGCATCAGTCAGATACATTCACTGAAGGCAGAGTTTTGTGAACAAAAGGGCAGACATATGGGCATGTGATTTGTCATTTTATATTTATAATATGATTTAACCTAATTCATGACGCCTATTGACTGAGGAATAGATTAGCTGCATGTCTTTCTGTGCATATTTTATACCTGATCAGTGTAAACTAATGATATGACAGGTAGGTTTCAATAAAGATGGTTTCACTTTCACCGTAGTTTCAGTATGGTTTCGATATTTCATCCAGTTTTAATATTATTATTATGTACCATTGGGTGACAAGGTGTTGGTGTGCCACTTCACCAATCACATTCAGTGATTCACTTCTGTACCTTTATTGAATCATGGTTTAAATGATTGAATAGTCTCATATTGTGTTGAAGCCACCACAGAAATACAAAATTGTTAGCTATTGATAGCAGTTGTAGTATGTCATCAGTGTACCACTTGCGTCACATGTTATGAAGTTGTCTTTCATTGAAAAAGAATCTGAACAGTTGACATAGATTTCAAAGGGTGTAGAGGTATTGCTTGACAGAACAGTTCCTTTTTACTTCAGTCTGTGTTTTGTTTTTTGTTCCCAGTTTCATGCACAGACCACCTTTTTTTGCATCCACTGGTTTAAAGAAGCTCTGTGATTCAGTTCATGTGATGTACTAGATCAAATAAAACTTGTTCTTAAGGACAGTTAGGACTTACAACAAGATGTTTGACATAAACTCTTTACAGCAGACTCCTTGAAATCTTTGAATCTGTTGAGCTGCTCCATCTGTTCATGTGAAACTGAAAGAGGCAGATTACATTTTCATCAGATCTAAGATTTTATTGAAGAACAATTTTACGTAATGTTTGTCGTGTCTTTAAAGAAATCTGGTTTCAACAATTTTTAAGGAACTGATTTTGACAAGGTGACGGACTTGATATTATAATATCACCCCGCATGTTTGTCTGGCTTACAAAGAGTATGAATTAAACTGAATCACATTTATTGCTCTTGTTGAAAAAAGAAAAATGTGGAGAGTAACTTAAATCTTACAGTGTCATGTGAGTAATACTGACTATAATTTGTAACCTTTTGTTGTTGTTTTTGTTGTTTTCTTACCATGCAAGATCTATGACTGGTATTGTTGTCTTACAAGAGAGATTCAGTTTAAGTATAATTCATCGTTCTGTACTAACGTGGTCACTGTCTTACCTTCTCTAGCTGTACGTGTGGGTGTTGAACAGGTGTATATGAGTGTGTATTTTCGTATGTGTGTTGTTGTTGTTGTTGTTGTTGTTGTTGTTATTGTTGTTGTTGTTCTTCAATTTAACGTCTAGTTTTCACTTTAAGTGATATTAGACAGGAAGTAGGCGTTTACTTGTATATATGTGCATGTGTGTGTAGTATGCATGCATGCTTGCATGTGTGCTTGCGTGTGTATGTGTGCACTTGTGTGTGTGTGCGCCTGTGTCTGTGTTAAATATTAGGGAAAATAGTACATAAGAACAATCCTTAGAAAAAAAAGTAACATTAACAAATCAAACTGCAATAGTCAAACCAAAACAGTGTAAAATATGCAGAAATCATAAAAACAATGTGTGTGTGTGTGTGTGTGTGTGTGTGTGTGTGTGTGTGTGTGTGTGTGTGTGTGTGTGTGTGTTGCTGTTGGATTGTGTGTCTGGTGATGTTTGTTATTTTGTTACTTTAAAGGTGTAGTTGATGTTCATTCCACTTGTTTTAATCGATGATATAATGTAAGCTTATTAGCTGTATCTTCAGAATGCAGTGTGTTTATGATTAGTCTGCGAATACACAAATTTCCATGTGGATTAATGAATTACTGTTGATATGAATGGGATTGAATAATCAGATAATCATTAACTGCAGCCTGAAAAAATGATGTTCATCTTGATCATGAAATGATGGTTTCAAGACAAGAAGGAGCTCTACTCAATAAATTTGTTTTATTTTATTTTATTTTGGGGGTGGGGGGTGAGGGGCACTTCGGTGTTCTTGCATCTGCGATGCTTATTCAGGCCACCCATCCACAGCCATAGTGTGGCCTGTCATGCCACAGTCCCAGCAACAGCAGCAGGGTAGTAGTAGTCAGTGTTGAGTTGTTAGGAAGCAACCCATCAAAGGAGACACTGCGCTGCTGCTGAGTCACTTCAGTGGTGTTCAGTGGTGCATGTTCTGATCCAGTGTGCTCAGGACACTGCATACTAATATTACTAAGCCCCACCGTACTGATGACAATAGTTGATCAGTCGCAGAGCCAGCATGAGTGAGCTTTCCCTCCGGAGGGTGCCACCATGTCTGTCTGACAACAGTCCCTTTGACATTGTTGACAACAGTGAGCAGGACATGAATAAACTTGGGCTTGTTATTTTACTGAGATCACCATGAGAGCAAGGCATGAATTGAAGGCCAGAGAATTTGAGTCCTTTTTTTTTTTTTTTCCTTTTTAAATGTTGATCAGTGAGGAAAAAAGAATTCCGCTTTTGTACTCTGCACTTGCTTTCATAATATACCATGGCGTCAACCAGACCCGAGAGATACAGACAGCTGCATGGTGAGTCAGCTTGAGATTTGAGCAACACTCCCAGAGACACATTCATTGAGTGAACGAACATTGACTGTGTGGTCCCAGTCTCCCCATTTGAGCCCATAGCACACTAACACTGGGTAGGATCTGGTCTGGGCAGAAAATGCCACAAATGAAATGGCTCTGAAGAGTGTGATGGGAATCCCAGCCAGGAGGAGTCTGACAGTGCTAACCACTGCCATAGCGGCTGGTGCTGTTCAGTAAAACAAGTCTCAGTTCTGTTTTATGTTAGCAGCTTTTGTTGTCTCAACTTTGCACAAGTCATGTGTAAGCACCGTAACAAGATAGTTTTAAAGAAGTCTCAACGTTAGTCATAAAATCTGGGTATAGAGATTTCAGGTTATGACTTAGTGTTTATTTATAAATATGCTATCAAGTGTACCATATTCAATAACCTAATTGTTGCTTTTGAAAAACAAATAATGTGTAGGGTTATACTTTTGTTGCACTTGCAGTGACACGTTCTTAACAAACATGTGATGGCTGTAAATGTTGACAGTGACTATAACCAGGGTGGCAGCAGCCCAAGGAGCTGGATCAGCCAGTTAACCCACAACTGAATTAATGTTTGAAAAGAAACATGTCGTACAGCAGTACTTTTGACCTGATTTAGTGAAAGTTCCTGTTAACAAGATACATGAGTTGGAACAAGGCTGTGCTCAGATGGTATGGTGTTCTGCTTCTTCCCTTAAATCTCCATGAATTGTCTTGATGTTGACCAGTATCTGTCAGCTCAGTTTCTGCTCTGGTACTGATTCCTTTATCACTTGCAAATAATGACTCAAATAAATTGTACACTTATTTGAGACTAAAATGTAAAAGCAAACGCATGGGTGGGAGTAGTTCAGTATTACATGGATTTCATACTGGCGTTTTGGCGATTTTTTTTTTTCTCCCCCATTTGCACTTCAATGGATGCATTTTAATATAAAATTCAGGATTTGCATCAAAGGAGAACGCAGTAAACTGTCCTTAAATGTCAAGGTTTTGTCAGCATCTGAGGGGCTTTGCTTTGCTTTAAGCGGCCCTGGATCCCGGCTGCGAACTTTTCAGTTTTACAAACATTTCTCACTCCCATCCATGTAAAAGTACAAAAATAATCCCCAAAGTAAGGGAAATGTTGCTTCAGAGAAACCAGATGCAGAGAGGTTAAACTGATTTGACTTCCATCATTCTGCAGACTGCCAGTGTTGGTGGTAGCCATTTTTTTTGGCCGCATCTGTAGATTCTGAAAGAATGGCTTAGCCATGGTTGCTGCACTGTGCCCCTGCTTTCATCCAAGTTATGACATTCTAGAGAATACATATTCCCTGTTGTCATGATAATGTTAGGTTACCAAGCTGTGCCGTGTTGTGAACAGTTCATTTGTACCACCATGCTGTATGCATGAGTTGCAGTAAAATAAACATGTAATGCTTATATTTCACGTGTTTATCATTTTTTATGCCTGCATTTTTTTTTTTTTTTATCATTTTACTTTTAATCAGATCATTTTGTTTGCCTTGACTGAAGTTACAGTTAAAAGAAAATCCAGCAAGTGACAACGAGTTTTGGAGAGACAGTCTCAAGATGGAAGGGAACGTGCCACCACCAGAGGGAGGCGGTGGTTATGGAAGCAGAACGTTCAAAAAGAGCAAACACAAGAAGAAAAAGAACAAAGGGCAAGATGTGTCCAACACAGGCGGCTGCACGGGAGAACCCCAAGGGAGCGTGGATCATGGTGATCAGAGCTTTAACAAACATGTAACATCCACTCCTACCCGGGGTGGCGGGAATGCCGCAAGGAACGCTCTGTTGCCCAAGCCAGGCGGCCAGGAGCAAGGCCGGCAGCAGCTGGGTCGTCAACGTCGACAGAGGGAACAGGAATGTGTCACACGTCCACCCACAGGAGTCGCCCGCCGCTTCGAGTAAGTCCAGGGATGGACAGCAGCAGTACAGACAGAACAGCACAGACAGCAATGCCAACAGCAACGCCAATAATAACGCCAGATACAGAGACAGGGGGAAGGCAAAGGGAGACAAGAAAATCACCAAGCAAAACAGGCAGCAGGACAAGGAACCCGCAGCTAGTCACAAAGGTAAGCAGAGGTCCTGGGAAAGTGTGGCCCCCTGTCAGCTTTGAACATTTTAGTCTTTTACTGTTGTTAGCTTCAAAGTGAGGTGACCGCAGGCAGAAACTGAAACAAACTTTTTTAAAGGAATTTTAAGTAACTCTGCCGGTTAACATGGACAGACAAATCACAAGATGAAACATGCTGCGTTTGGACCTCCTAGGTCTTCTTCAGGCAAGGTAAACAACATTCAGGACAGTGAAAACGAAGAACAAGCTTGCTTACCTTCTCGAATTCGGCCTCGTTTTCATTCAGCGCCCATCCTGATCTTGGGCTGAATTCAAGAAGAGAAGTGAGCGCTCATTTTTTGTTTTCGTTGTCCTTACTGTTGTTTGTCTTGCCTGAAGAGGTAAACACGTGTCGTGTTTTGTCTTGTACTCTTTGTTTGTCCATGCTAACTGGCAGAATTCCTGCCGAAATTGATTGTTATTGTTATCATTATGATCATTATCATGATGATGATACAATGGTCTGATTCTGCACTTTTATTGCCTAGTAAGGGATAGTTAGGGTTTTTTTTCCCATTTTGTATAAGGTGGACTTCTTTTGTTTACTTTTTGTTGTTGTTATTGTAAGTTCCAGAAAAGGCCTGTTTAGTGCTCATGAATTGCCTAAAATCTGGATTTAGGGGGCATTTGCCCTCGGTTCTCCACAAACACTGCAAAGGTGGCCTTTGCCGACCGCATACCCTTTCCTCCCCCTTCCCCCCCATTAAAATAAAACCTCTTCCAGCCTATTTTCTTTGAATTTCTTTTGGGAGAATACATAAAAGAGTGCATACTTACAGCATACACAATATGAACTTTGAAAGATGTACCTTGTTCGAATAGTTAAAGCCTGAAGTCGTGAACGCTCGAAATGCCGACATCTCAAAACGGACAACCTGAACCAACCCTACTTCAGCAAGCATAGCTGCTAGCAAACAGAGTTGAAACAACTTAAAACCACACAAATTTGTGTTAAAAAACATTTGTCTACTACATGTAAAACCCAGAACACTAAATGTTTAAATTTACTTCGTACTGGGTGCAGATACGAGCCCAATGACACGCGTCATGTGCGTTGTAATATTTCATGCTAAGTTCACTTGCCATTTCCATCGTCTGCTAACAATCAAAATCTTCAGGAATGACTGCATTTGTTTTTCAAACTACTGCATCACGGGAGAATTATTTCATGTTAATGATATAAATTCTGTTTCCATTTGATTTGGACAATTTTGCAAGGTTGTCAACATTTTTGTAATATATGACGCGTGTCATAATGTTCAATAAAATCAATATTGCAAAATTCAGTTGTGTTTTCACATTTGATCTACATCCGGGTACTCTCCATCAACCACATGGGACACTTCATGAAGTCGCCATTTGCATTAGCAGACGGGCACGCCAGTGGAAAGGTACGTGGTAAACTTCTTGTGAACGCTGACACGTGTCATGCTAAATGATGATTGTCATCAATTATGTAGACATTTTCCTCATTTCTACACATGGTAACTAATGTAAAGCCTTAGTTTTCTTGCATAAAGCAGATTCAAATCTTTAGTTGCAAGATTTTTCGAGTGCTGTGATCAGAAAAACACTTGCTCTGGCAGTTGAATAGTCGCTTTCGTTCGATTACGCAACTGTGTAAGACTGATGTTTGTCATCACTTCAGAAAATGACGTCCGTCATTAAATTTTCTTGACTTAATTGACAAAGATTGATATTTTTTTTTTTATTCTATGAAGCTGTGATTTATTACTAATCTTGCCTTTATTTTTAATCACCTTATATATGAGGTTTCTATAAGTGCATGATAAAAAAAGACAAATTTTATGGAACTTGTCTTCATTTCTTTGAGCTATTAATACAGTTTTTATTAATGGGTGGGGGTGGGGATTTGTATGCATGTCTGAGCGTGTGGTTTGGAATGATCAAAGTTTCTTTTTTTTTTCCAGACCAGATGGCGAAGGCATATAAACTGCATATTTCATCAGATGGGGGATCTGAGAAGCATGCTGAGCGACAGAATACTGACCTCAAAGCCCAAAAAAGATGCTGACAGAGAGAGCAAGAAACTGAGCAGCTGTTGAAGCCTATAGAAAGCAGCTGAAAGAAGATCCTGACTGCTATGGAGAACTGAAGGAGCAGAACGTGTGCATGTACTAGGTTTGATGGGAGATGTTTTGTGTGTGTGTGTGTGTGTGTGTGTGTGTGTGTGTGTGTGTGTGTGTGTGTGTTTTTTTTTTTTCCCATTTCAAATATTGATTTTAAAGTCCCATCTTGTGGATATTTTGTCAACAAAACATTTGATTACTAAATTGAACAACACACATATTGTTATACCTAGTCTCAGTCTTTATTTTGAAAAGGTATCGCGGTTGGACTCTAGCATAAGTTGTAGGGTATTTTTGTTGTATGATCAAAAACTTATATCCAGTTGGATGATGTCAAGATCTACCCACTAAATATGTAAAATGTCTATTACTGTAAAAAAAAAAAAAAAACAAAATAACCATACCAAAAAAAAAAAAAAAAGGAAAAAAAGAAAGCTGTTACACTATCATGTTTCTCTGTCTTGCTCTCAAGCTCTATCTTCAGTGCAGGAGTGTGCACGTACACATTGCACCATATTACGCCAAGCGAAGTTTGTTTGTGAATATACTTTTCCATGACTGGAGTTGAAAGCTGCAGTTAAAGTTAAGTACCAGTCCAGGGTAAACTTTGCTGTATGTTGATTATCGTTCTTTTGAACATATTTTTGAGATTTATGTAAACCTGACGTTTGTCATATTTTTCATTTTGCTGCAAAAGACAGCAACTGTATGGAAAGTAAACATTTACATGAAAAAAAAATATTTGCTTGCATGTTTGTTCTTTGGATGAGAGCATTTTTTTCTGTTGTTCTTGAATGGAAATCCTTTGTTCAGTTAAAAGTTAAAAAAATGTTATGACTGACATCAGCGATTACAACAAATGACCCTTGTAATACCTGTATTATTGACTGGTACCAGTATTTTCAGGTTTTGCTCATAAAAACATTCTTATTTTCTAGATAAGTGATTTTTTTTTTTTTGAGCTTCAATAGAAAAATGCGACAAAAACAGATGGTTGTGTTGTAATCGCTGATGTCTGTCATACTTCATGAAATGCAACATGATTTCAATTTACTCTCGAAAACCAGTCACAATATTGTCTTGCTTTTCACACATTGATTATTTGGTATGGACCTTTCAAAAATATGCATTCCACTTGTTCATCTGACACCCTTCATTTCACCACCCCTTTGTCCTCTTCTCTTGCACACCTTTTCCCATAGGTGAAAAATTATGTCCTAATTATTAGTAGACTTTTTGAAAAAATCATTTTTATTGTTGATGATAAGATGAGAAATTGAACTTCAAAGACTTTCTTTTCATGTTCTGTTCTGTGTGTGTGTGTGTGTGTGTGTGTGTGTGTGTGTGTGTGTGTGTGTGTGTGTGTGTGTGTTTGTACTGTTACTGTTTGTCACTATGTGTGCGTTATTGTAATGCTGCACTGTGTAAGACTTCAACTTCTTGATTCACTTTTGACGTTTTCCACAGGCAGCCTTGTTAGTCTTGAAGGCAAAGAGCTTTTGAGAAAACTGGCAGAACACAGGATATTTGAACTGAAAAGGTTAGTGACACCTCAACCAAGTGTGAGGCTGCATGTCAAAATATAGCTTACGTATAGTGAGCGAGTGTGTGTGTGTGTGTGTGTGTGTGTGTGTGTGTGTGTGTGTGTTGTGTGTGTGTGTGTGTGTGTGTGTGTGTGTGTGTGTGTGTATGTGTGTGCATGTGTGTGTATGTGCATGTGTGTATGTGTGTGCGTGTGTGTGTGTGTGTGTGTGTGTGTGTGTGTGTGTGTGTGTGTCTCATCCTGTCTGCATTCCTCATGAACTTGTTCTCACAGTGCTCATTTGAGCCTCACCATATCCAGCCACATCTAGGTTGATCGCATAGCAACCCCAGCACCAGAAATCCACAACCTTGGAGCAATTCAATTGTAGGTCATCATGAGGCAACCCAATAGAGGAGACACTGCAGTGCTGCTGACGATGCTCAGTGCTGCCTATTCTGATCCAGCACATGCTTACAAAGCCCAGTACTGATGCCAGAAGTTGCTTGGTATGGATGCAGCATGCAGTGAGCGTCCTCCGCGGGTGGGTGGTAGTACATCAGTCCAATAACATTTGTCATGAACCTGGCGATACTGAAGACCTTGGTGGGCATGGAAATCAAAAGTGATGTCCCCATGACCACCATGACAGCAAGCCATCATAAAGGGTCACGAGGTTTTAGACTTTTAATGGTGGTCGACATGGATCAATGAGGTTGATGAAAATTTTTTTTTTCAGAGGTTACATTATAGGGCTGTACTGTATGCTTCTGTACATAACATATCTATGAACTTCATCCAGGCCTGAGAAATACAGACACATGCAGTGTTGGTTAGGAAAGTTGATCATTTGCAGAGATCCCTCTATTGAGCGGATGAAACTTGACTTTGTGATTCCAGTATTCCACTGAGCCAGCAGCATGCCGAATAACAGGGTAGGAGATGGTTAAGGAGGAGTTAGTCATGGTTGAAAAATATTGCAAATACAGCAACCAGTGGTAGCCGAACCTGCAACATTCCCCGACATCTTATGATGCTGACCATTGTGCTGCAGCTGCTGGTCAGACTACTTTTAGATGAAGCTGTTTGTGTCTGTGTTTAACGGCCAGCATTGTACCCATGTACCTGCACTGGTGTCATTCAGTACGGATGCTGAAGAAGAATACAGCATTGTGGAAAAGGATGTGTTCAGAAAACTTTTGATGTTTGTTCACATGAATTTATTCTTTGTCCTGGAAGAGTGTGTTCAGAAGCACGCTTCAGCGCTTTCAGTGGCTGTTCTAAATATTTGTGCCAGTTTCTAAAATCGATTTTGTTATGGATGAGAGACGAAATTATACTTTTCAAAACTGTGGCTTTTAAAAGGATCCATGCTTCCCACTACAGGGCCTTATTAACACAACGCCCCTCCCACCCTTCCTCCCTGTGCTCCCTCCCCTCCACCCCAAGCGCCACCTCCCCACCTCCTTCATTCACTCCACTTCAGTTTGGTTGAAAAGGTGCGCTCCCATTTATGTGCATGTTAATTACGTTGGTGTAGAGTTCTAAACAGCCTTGTAAGGTTCATTGTTCACTGCCTCAGTGTTGATGTACCTATGGTAGAAGCTTCTTCATGAATCAGAAAATCCTGGCAAAGAAGGATTTGATGTGACGCAAGGCTTGAGAAGAGCTGTGTCATAATGTGGATGTGGTAATGAGTTGTTATGAAGACATTTCCTTCAACCCATTCAGGAAAGTGCTGCCACAGGCAGGGCAAGTCCTGGCCCAGAGACTGCTGAGAAAAAAATAATTCAGGAGATAGGTAGTAGGACAAAAAGCTCCAAGTCTGTGTCTGTGCTCGTTGGCTGATTGGCCTGAAATATGTCATTGTGACAGCCGGTAGATGAGCCTTTAGTGAATCAGTTTCCATTGCTGCTGATGTAACAGTCAATTGTCAGCCATATTGGAAAGGGACATGAATTTGTGGACAAACAAGTTTGCATTGACAGTGAACAAGATGGCATTAAATGCATGCACAGTACAGATATGATTTACACACACACACACATGCATGCGCGCGCGCACACACACACACACACACACACACACACACACACACACACACACACACACACACACACACACACACACACACACACAAAAACAGAAATAGTTGTACAGCAAGACATTTATTACATGAGCTGGCAAAACTTGTGAAATGCCCACCTCATTGGGTCAGAGGCCTGCTTCATGTTTTGACATTTTCAACACACAGAAATTCAAAGAAATACTGCGAGGTGCAAATGAAATGAAAGCTGAAGACTGGCGAAGTCACTCCTGAAACATGACATGGATTGAGCAAATGTGGACACTGACAAGTTGTGGACTTGGCACTTACTCAGAAGTCTGTGTAAGCACTTACAAGTATACTCCGAAGTCTGTGCTGAGTGGCACCATGCTGTTCCAAGCCATCTCGGAATTCTTCTGCATGAGTTGAGAGATTAATGAGCGCCACTTAATTCAAAGATGAAAGAAACTTGGAGGACACTGATAAAATCATAAGAATAAATGAATCACAGGTATGCCTCATTTATTTTAAGCTTTAAAATCACATTAACTTTTCAATTCCTTTTCAAAAGAGAAAAGGAAAAATATATAACTTAATGCTTTCCTTTTCAAGCAGTAAAACTGAATTATCTCATTGTAAACCTAAGCTCATACTGTGCTGATTACAATTTTCAAAATTTGATTTGATTTTTTCCCCCCCAGAAAAATCCCTCCTTCCCCAATGCCAAATACTTCTGCCGGCTGTGTGAATACCATTTAGACAGACCTCTTGATTGTGAGCGCCATGTGGATGAAAATCGACATCAGCGAAAGAAAGAGGTAAGTGTTTGATAAAACACTTCAGATTTCTCTCTCCAACCTAATCACTGAGTTCAGTATGCCAACAAGAAGAAATGTGTTTACTATTGTTGATTTATGTGTCATTTGTTATTTCTGATAAAACGTTTTCTATATCAGAGGTTAAATCCATGTTTATTTTTTCATTCTCATTTCATGGAAAAAGTCTGCTATAGATCTTGATGACAGAAGCGTGTCATATTTTATTAAGTGTTGTGGAATAGAATTTCTTGAGACCTAGATGTCCTTCATATGCTTTTCAGATAAGGTGTGTCTGACATGTAGCATAAACAAGTAGTTATTGAAAGTGTTGTAAGTATTAGACTTAACAACATTATGCAGTGAAAAGAAGTAACATTTGTACACATAAGCATATCAAAACAGATTCTTCTTGCTAGCGTTTTAGAATATATGCATGTTACTAACAACACCTGTTCATGATGAAACAGATGTGCACATGTGCATATTTGCTTTGTCAATACAGGGTCTTTTATAAGCTCCCGAAAAGTTGTACACACACACACACACACACACACACACACACACACACACACACACACACACACACACACACACACACCACACACACACACACACACACACACACACACACACACACACACACACACACACACACACACACACACACACACACACACACACACACACACACACACACACACCACTTGCTATAATAAAGCAAAAAGCTGTCCAAAAAGTTTCATTGTCTGTTACTTGGGGTAAAGCCGTGGCCAGACTGTTAATCCGAGGTGAAGATTGGAACTGAGACAGCAGAGTGGTAGAGTCTGATTTTTCTAATACCCCAGATCACCATGACCACTGTGTTACAGACTTGATCTTCACTGAGCCCCTTTGAGCATACACAGGATAAAGATGAACTGTGTACTTGAAGGATCCAGCCATCCATACTTAGGCATTTGTGGGTTGTGCAGGATTTGCATGTAAATAGTATAGGTATCTTATCAGTGTAGATGATGAGTATATCTGCCCCCTGTACTATGTACTGATTTTCATTTTCATTGGACCAGATGTTGGGCCTGAGAAAGTGAATTGTTGCATGCCTTTCACTGATTCAGTGATTGCTGTGCCAAGGCTATCATTTTTGTTTGACTCCTTTGCCTTTTCTAAGTTTTCGACAGATTTTAAATAATAATTAGCGTAGTCACTTGTTATAGAACCTCAGACTATCCAACATAGTCGAGAATATTAAAAGGATGGAGGGGGGGGATGGGACACTCAGATAGCAACATTGGCGCTGCATCTGTGATTGAGGAGTATCTTGCTGCATGAACCCGAGGCAGGGTCAGTTTCTGGTTGTGGAATGATGGGCCACAACGATGTGCACTTTAACATGATGATGTATACTTTAACATGATGATGTGCACTTTAACATGATGATGTGTACTTTAACATGATGATGTGCACTTTGACATGATGATGTGCACTTTCCCATGATGATGTGCACTTTGACATGATGATGATGTGCACTTTGACATGATGATGTGCACGTTCCCATGATGATGTGCACTTTGACATGATGATGTGCACTTTGACATGATGATGTGCACTTTCCCATGATGATGTGCACTTTCCCATGATGATGTGCACTTTCCCATTATGGTGTGCACTTTGACATGATGATGTGCACTTTGACATGATGATGTGCACGTTCCCATGATGATGTGCACCTTGACATGATGATGTGCACTTTGACATGATGATGGGCACTTTGACATGCAGGCCCTAGACATGGAGGGCATCCTGGAAAACATCCCCCCGCCCAGCAGGCAGCAGATCCGGGCGCTGGACGGCATCGTCAGCTCCGTGGCCCAGGAGGAGGGCTTGTCTCTCCCAGAGATTCAGGCACGGCAGGACATTCTCTGCCGGCTGCAGGCTTTCATCCATAAGTTTAAAGGTGTGTGTTTAAATGGGTAGGTGACCTGCGCATGAATCAGAATGGATGATCAATGATGCAGGTTTGTAAGGTGAGTTCAGTCATGAAGCTGGTCTTGTAGGAAGAGTGGGACTGGTTTGTGTGCAGGGAAGGGAGTGGGGGGATAACTGTGAGAATGAAAGAAGCATGTAAAAGGATGAAGGAGGTGGGGGGGGGGGGGGGGGGGGGGGGGGGTTAAGAGGGCTGAAGGGGAGAAAGATTAGGCCAAGCAAGGATGGAGGCAAGATGCAAGTGGAAGGTAGAAGAGAAAGAAGCAGGAGGGTTAAGGGTCATTGCATGAAGGGAGGTAATTATGTATGAACAGGGTACGTGTGAGAAAGGGGAAGAATGGCGTGAAACTAGCCGTGGTCAGGTTCCAGCCGAGCTAATTTACAAGCGACAAATTACTGCTTGATCTTAATGTAACAGATAATGAGAAGGTGCTGTACAGTATATTCCATGGTGGAGGCCTGTGTCACAATGGTTCATTTTCCTTTTATGCTTCTTATCAGAGCATTATGAATTTTGTCACTTGTTCTCAAATGTCATGGTGACTCCAAGTTTTGATTTTGTGCTTTTGTAACTTCTCATAGCTCTTCACAGACCAGAAGTTTAAGCAAAGAGCAAATAGGCTGTTGAACATCAACATTTTTGCTATGAATGGTTGTGAGAATTGATGTTTCTAACAGATTTGTTGTTGAAATAATGTTCAGTTCGATGCTTCCCTTCAATTGAAAAATAAATAACATCAAATGCTTTGCGTTATTTGATTTGTATTGTGTTTTTTAAAGCTGTGTTACTTGTTTCAGTGAGTTAGAGGAGAGGGATTTTCTTCTTAATGTTATGCCTTGTAATGAGCAAAGAGCTTTAAATTTTAGATAGGATTTTTTTCTTCTTAGTGTTTTTTGATGTAACGAGCAAAGAGCTTTGAATTTTACCTGTAAATCAGCAAACTTTTGAAACAGTGTTATAATGATTAAACAGTGGTGTAATGATTATTATAACTCAACATGATTTACAATCAGTCTGTGTAAAATGTGCTCACGACCAGACTTTGTGCATCAGATGATGTGACACTGCGGCTGTACGGATCGTCGTCGCTGGGGGGTGGGGTTGAAGAACAGTGACGTCAACATTGATGTCTCAGGACCTGGCCCTGCCCCAGCTCTTCTGATGAACGTCTTCAACATCATGCAGCAGCATGGAGGTGAGTAGGCTGTCCTTGAGGGGAGCTGTGCTTCATCACCTGAAGTTGGACCAGCTTGTTAGGTCACTGCCTTGGCTGGGCGTCTGCTCGTCTTTGTCCCTGAGCTCCTGTCCCCATGTAATCCCTGATCATTCACTTGCTTATGTGTGTAGCTGCAATCCTAGCAGCTTGCAGCTTCATGGCTTAGCCTATCAGTGAAGCATTTGGATTAGTCCAGATGTGTTGATGCCTCCTTGATGAAAGTGAAACTGAAACTCCTTTTGAAATTCTGAGCTATGGATAGTGTCTGCAAGGAAAACTTTTTCCCCAGAGCAGTCAACTCACAAGGTAAATGCTTGTGACTGGCAAGAGCCAACCCTTCGTTAGTCCCCTCCCACTTCACTGTTTAATGTATGTTTGTGTGATGTAAAGTGCATTCATAATAGAACCTGTGCAAAGAGTGTAGAGAGAGGAGGGGAGGGGGGGGGGGAGAGGGTGGAGTGAGTGGAGGAAGAGGGGGGGGGGGAAGAGAGGAAGAGGAAGGATGAGAAAGAAAGGAGGGGGAGGGAGAGAGAAAGGAGTGGGGAAGAAACACAAGAGATTGCATGGTTTTGATTCAGTCTCGGAATCAGTCAGTAGCATGGTAATTTTATTTTTTTTTTTTCTTATAAACTTTCATACATAGTGGGAACTGTTTTTTCTTTCATACTGTATGGTGGAAAAAAATTGTCTCATGTCTTGTCTTTTGCCACCCCCTTTCCCCTCCATTCCCCCCAAAAAAAAACAAAAAATCCACACATCTAAAGGGGAAAGAAGCCCACAAGTGTGAACAGTAGTAAAAGTAATGCTTTCATTTTACCTCTTTTCACAAAATTATGTGATATTAGAGGAGAGTTTGAACAGAAGTTGACCACATTACTGTTTTCTTTCATGCTGTGGTGTCCTTTCAGTGACCTGGTTTTGTTTTCATTACTGAAGCAGAAGTGCCATACAACTGTCTGTGTCCAGCCCCAGACTTTGTCAATGCCCAGAGCAACTTCAGCGCCAAGATACCCGTGGTGATAGTGACAGACTCGCAGACAGCCTGTGACCTGGTGCTGACAATCAATGGGCCAGCAGCCGTGCTGGATAGCTCACTGCTGCAGCTGTACTCGCTGGCTGACCCCCGGGTCAAACACTGTCGGTGACCTTCAGGACTTGGGCCAAGGTCAGATGGTTATGAATACATTGGGAAGATATGAACAGTTACCATATTCTAACGGTGTATGAGAATTTGCTGATATCACATGTTGATCTCCATTTATGAGAGAGAGAGAGACAGACAGAGAGAGAGAGAGAGAGAGAGTAGCTGCATTTTTGTGTGTAAGTACATTAATGTTTTTGTATTGAGAATTTATCAGTAAAATAAGGGTTAATGTGAACTGGTTTCAGTCATCCAATGTTGAGCGTCAGTATTGGAAACATTTTTGTCTTGAAAATCAACACTGGAGTCATTTCTCAGTAAAAAAAAAAAAAAAAATTAATATGGTGAATTTTCTCTATGTTGAAAATTAACATTGAAAACATGTCTGCATTTAGAACCAACATCAGGAACATTTGTGTGTTGAGAATCAACTTCAGAAACATTTCTGTGTTGAGGAGTGAAAGGAAAAAAAAAAGTACACATGTTAACATGTACAGTAAACTGACCTTCATTTGTCTTGCTCTCTAAGCCTTGCATGATAGAAATAGCTGCTGAACCAACAATCTACACATGTGAAAGTTGGTGGACAGAAAAACTGAAATTTGCTTCACAAAAATTGAAATAGATAATTCTGTTGGTTTAATTTTGGAGTAAATGTAGGTGAAAGCCAATCCAAACAATTTGTGCAGCCTCAGTCATGCAACCTTTGGACTCTTCAGGCATGAAATTCTTTGGCTTAAATTGGTTGAACATTGTGTGTGTGTGTGTGTGTGAGTGTGTAATCCGCTGAAAATGAAATTGATAAAAAAAAAAAAAAAAAGTTTCCCCTAGAAAGCTTGGAAATAGTCTGTTACGGATGTTCAGACTTGTAAATTACGACTGTGATGTTACAAGTGAACTCCTCCACCCTGCCCTGATTTTAACAAAATTTTAGAAGATTATCTCCCCCTCTGTCACCCCTTTCAACCCTCCCTGCCCCCTCCCCCCCCCCCCCCCCCCTCTCTCCCCACTTACCTCCAAACACACACTCCTCAAACTCATCCTGGGTTTTACATAATTTCTCCTTTTTTTTTTTTTTTTTTTACCTTGCTGCCGTTTCATGCCTGATTTATTGCCTCAGTCACCAAGGCCTGCCCATCTGATAGCACAGCAGGTGGTGTCATGGTTAAGCGCCATGCAGATTATAATGACCTGCATGAAATGAGCATTTGATATGAGGGAGACAGTATGATAAGGACATCAACAAACCTCAGGGGTGTCAAGAACAGATGGAAATGGCGAGTGTTAGATGAAACCAATATAAGCGAGAAATCTTCAGTTGAAGAGGGTGCTGCCTCTTCACCTCTCCCTTTATCCACCCCTTTCTCACCCCTTTCCCTCCCCTTCCCCCCCCCCCTTCTAGGCGTACACCAGTCACACTCCCATAATCCTCTTTTTTTTTTTTCTTTTTTTTTGTTTTTAAAACAATACTTCCAATTTTCACTCACGAATCTGATTCTAATAACAGTAAGTGTATTGTGTGGATGTATATGCATGCTTTATTTTTTTTTTCTTTCTTTGTGTTCATGCTTGTGTGCACGTGATTGTTGATATGTACGTACAGATGATCTGCATGTAATACATTTTTTAAGTGTGTGTGTGTGTGTTTTTTTTCTTTCTGATATATTTTCTTTTTCTCTCAGATCTTTCCTCTTGTGTTGCCTGCAGATTTGCCATTTGGATCGGCAGGAGAGGAAGGAACTCTTCCCGCGTTTGCCTATAATGTGATGGTGGTGTATTTCTTGCTGCAAACTGAACCGCCTGTGTTGTGTTTGCTCCCCTTGCAGAAGGTACTACTTTGGATTTTTGTTTTTTTGTTTGTTTGTTTGTTTTGTTTTATTATTTTTATCATTTAGGGATGCCTAGTTTCTGATTTTCTTGTTGTTGTTTGTTGTTTGGGGGAGGGGGAGGGGAGTTTTGCTCCTTTGTTCTGCTTTTTTTATGAAAATTTCACTCTTTTATATTAGTGTGTGTGTGTGGGTACTTCTCTGTGTGTGCGTGTATGAATGCCTCTCTGTGTACGCGTGTGTGTGTACTTTTCTGTGTGAATACTCTGTGTGTGCGTGTATGAATACTTCTCAGTGTGCGTGTGTGTGTGATTCTTCATTTGTGAGTGTGAGTACTTCTCTCTGTGCACGTGTGCGAATATTTCTCTGTGCATACTTCTCTGTGTGCACACTTCTCTGTTTGCGCAGTTCTCTGTGTGCACGTGTGTGAGTACTTCTCTGTGTGTGTGAGTGAGTACTTTCTGTGTGTGCGTCTGTGAAAACTTCTCTGTATGTGCATCTGTTAGTGCAAGCTTGAATACTTTTCTGTGTGTGCATGTGTGAGTACTTCTCTCTGTGCGCGTCTGTGAATACTTCTGTATGTGTGTGAACACTTCTCTGTGTGCATGTGTGTGTGTGAGTACTTCTCTGTGTGCATGCATGTGAATACTTCTCAGTGTGTGTGTGTGTGTGAGTACATCTCTTTGTGTGTGTGTGTGTGCAAGTATTTCTCTGTGTGTGTGTGTGTGTGTGTGAGTGCCTGCCAGCCAGGTTTGCCCTCTAACAGCTGGGACTTCTATTGAACTTCCTCCCAGTGGGAAACCGTCCAACCCTGAGTCTTGCCAGGGGAATGCAGCTAAGCACATCACTGATGAATATACCTGCCCCAGCATGCTCTCCATCAGTTTGGCAGGGGGTGTATGGGCTGGGGCTGGGGTGTACAGGCTGGCCTGTCTTCTTGCACCTTCGTACCGATACCGAATTTGTGTGCTGGGGTCGGGGGTTATCTCTTTAGGTTATAGAGGCATGGTTAGCTCCATACTTTCTCAGGTTTTTTTTTTTTTTTAAGGATCCTAATATCATGGTGATGTTCTATGCCAGGTAGAGATAAGGCATTTCGTTTAGACAGGTAAGCCTGAAAAAAAAAGTTTACACGCAGTCAGTAGTGAACAGTTGTAAACCTGATCAAGTCAGGAAATTATTAAGACCAGATCAGTAGGGGAGATTTTAAACTGCAAAAGAAACCGAATTGTGGTCTGATTTCAGAACCCCACGGAAGGCAAGGGCATACCTCCGCTGAAGATGGAGGACAAACTGGACACTGAGGCCTGAAGTCCAAGGTGAGCATTTCAGACTCCTCTGGGTGAAATGTGAACAGTAGCTTTTCTGGGATTATTGATGAATTTGTGCCTGCGCACTATTTAACTGATCGTCATGTTATTCAGAAAGGTTGGAGAGACTGAACTAATGCTTGTCAACTGCCTTGTTTATTGTATGCCCTCTTATGGTATGAAACTTGCTGTTGTGACATCGGTATTGTTTGCGTCAAACATCCAGTTATGTTCATCTGGTACAAAGGTGGAAATTCATCTAATTTTTCTCTCTCCATCTTTTGATAGACTTTAGTCTTTGAGAATGTTTTCTGTTGTGAGTGTGAATGTGTTTATGGGTAAGTGTGTATATATAAGTGTGTGTGTGTGTGTGTATGTGTATGAGTGTGTGTGTGTGTGTGTGTGTGTGTGTGTGTGTGTGTGTGTGTGTGTGTGTGTGTGTGAGATTGATGGGAAAGTTACCCAAATTGTATGCAGCATGGACAAGGAGCAGAAATACAGATGCGTCTAGAGCATTCAGGAAATCTGAATCGTAGTGCCGTTTTCTGTGGAAGTCGAAATGAGAACACTTATACACACAAGAATAAACTTGCTGCACTGTAGCTAGCAGTTCACTGGGACTCTTCCAGTATAGAGTCTTCTCTTCACTGTCTTTGTGGAGCATAGACAGATTTCATGAATCACCTGACCAATCATGACAGTGTGAGAAAATTGGGAATAAGGTGAACGTTTGACCATGCCAGCCGTAAAACATGATGGACATGAACTAAGACATGAACTAATGGTCTGTGTGGTGTATCTCTTTTCGCTGGTTCAGTGGGAATGCACGGCACGAGCTTCCAGCAAGATGGCCCTTGGGCTGTTTATATCTGACAGTGGAAAGCA
This sequence comes from Conus betulinus, assembly GCA_016801955.1. Classification (NCBI taxonomy): domain Eukaryota; kingdom Metazoa; phylum Mollusca; class Gastropoda; order Neogastropoda; family Conidae; genus Conus; species Conus betulinus. The sequence goes on from JADBJO010002172.1 coordinate 90,582, forward strand.
TTTTGGATGAGCAATGCCCTTCACTCATTAAGGGTCGTTAGTAGTTTTTGTTTGTTTTGTTTTGCTATTTATAAAGGTTCTGTCGTTTAGGAGATATATCGTGATCATGTGTAATCTCCAGAAGGGGCATCATTAGTATGAGTAATCTTAACCACTGATCTGCCGTTCTCCCCCATCTCCCCTGACCCCCTTTCACACTGAGTCTTCCTCCTCCTCCTCCCTGTGACCTTTCTTCACTCCTCTCCCACCCCAATTTGTACCCTTTTATTTCTAAAAAAAAAAAAATGTTCATGTATTGGTTTTTTTTTTTTGGTGCTCTGTTTGTCTGAACTTTTTCAATGGAGCTCCTAAGTCACCTTAGACCTTACAGCAAGGGGGTAAAAAGAGGAGTGTGTGCATGCACATGTGTGTGTGTGTGTGTGTGTGTGTGTGTGTGTGTGTGTGTGTGTGTGTGTGTGTTTAAGCGCATGTGTGTGCATGAATGTGTGTTATGATCTGTGTGTCTGTATCTGTATCATGTGTGTGCTTATGCACACCTGTGCATGATGATTTTTCCTAAGTGATGTATTATCCTGAGAGGAAGCAGATAAAAAAAAAAATTGTCGGAGAGAAAGGCAGTACAACACAGTGCTATGCATATCTACAGTAAATTACTGTACTACACAGAGCGATACAACATTACAACACAGTACAGTCTGAAACAGTATGAGTTTATACAATGCAATGTGTAATACAGTGGAGCATATGCAGAGGCTGTACAAGACAATAGAGGAGCAGTGTTGTGTTTCAAACTGATCAGATTTAGGCACATAGGCTTGGCCCTCATGTAACTGTGACTGGCCTGATGATGATTTGTGTCACGGAATAAGAAGTCCAGCCCGTACTCCCCTGTACATTACAGGCGGAGGCGTGGCAGTCTGAGAACAAGAGCAGCATTGGTCAGCTGTGGCTTCAGCTGTTGAGGTTCTACTGCCTGGAGTTCGACAACACACAGTTTGTCATCTCCCTCCTCGACAGGGAGCCCCCTCACCGCGTGGAGAAAAAGTGGAACTCCAAGAAACTGGCCATTGAGGGTGAGCAGTGGGGTGGTAGGTGTGAGGGGGGTCTGTGTGTACTTGTGTGATGAGAGAGAGAGACAAAGGGACAGAGAGAAGAGTGTGTGTGTGTGTGTGTGTGTGTGTGTGTGTGTGTGTGTGTGTGCAGATACTGTTGAGTGTAATGTGGTGGGTTTTTATGTGTATTTGTAGTATGAGAGAGAGAATGGTTCTCTGTGTGTGTGTACACATGTTGTTGAGTACGAGTGTGTGCTTGCCTGTTAACATGAAAAATGTCGAGGGAGAGAGGAAATATAGAGGTGTGGGGTGGGTGGAAAGGAGGGGAATAAATGAAGCATGAGAAGAGAGAGGATTGGGGGGGGGGGGGGGGGGGGGGCGTGGTGGTGGTGTTATTTTCATGTCACTGGTTCTGTCTCTTCCTTCTGGTATTGTTTCTGCCTGGCTGGCTACTTGGTTGTTTCCATCCGACTCTCTCTTGCTGACTGCCTGACTGTCTGCATTTCTCACTTTCACTCTCTTTGTCTGCCTGTTATTCCTTAGGTATCACTGTCTTCTTCTTTCTAATTTCTGTTTTCTTTTATGCCTGATTCTTCTTCTTCTTTACTATGGATGCCAACCTGGTCTATCACTGTATGTAAAGGTGAGATACTAGAACATACTAACAGTTGAATAACGACTGGCTGTGTATGCTTAGATACTAGAACATACTGACAGTTGAATAACGACTGGCTGTGTATGCTTCTTTTCCAACAGATCCGTTCAACATCAAAAAGAACATTGCCAACTCGTTGGCCAACTCCCTCATCTTTGAGTACTACCAGTCCTGTGTGCGGAAAGCATATGAGTACTTTGGGATGCCTCGGGACAAGGACGGCAATGTGAACGTGTGCCTGGAGGCCCTGAGGGCCCTGGCCAGCCAGAAGACGGAAATCCTGCTGAACGAAAACCAGGACGCCCCATCTACCTCCGTCAGCTCCTCCAGTGTGGAGACATCTGACAGGGATACTCAGACCAAAGAGAAGGCAGTGGAGAAGATGGATGAAAGTGATGAGAAGGACAGGAGTGACGGTGAACTAGAGGAGAGTGAGGTGGAGAATGGGCAGCCGGTGGTGATCGAGTCCAACAAGACCATTCTTCAGAAACTGACCGCCTTGGCCAGTAAGGAGTCGCCCAACAGACCTGCCTCCACAGAGAGTTCTGTATCGCCCTCTCCTAGTGGAGGAGAGAATTCTGTATCACTCTCTCCTACTGGAGATGCTGAGGTATCTCCCAGTGACATACCAGTGTCGGTTGAAGGCAAGGCAGCTGCAGAACCCTCCAATGAAACAGCCACTGGTGAAGACCGTGCCGACTCTTCAGCTGCTCTATCCAGTTCTGAGCCTCTGAGAGATTCTGCTGGGAGGACTCTGTCTGCTTCTGACCTGGAACTCACCCGTGGATTCCGTGTCGGGATTGTCAGGTTCTGCCTCTGGCTGCCTGCCTCCTTCTTCAGAGCTGAACATGACGGTCGATTCCGCTGCTAGCATGTCTTCACAGTCAGCTCAGAATGAGTCGGAAACTTCGAGAGAATACTTCACAGCTGCAGAGGTCACAGAGGGAGCGTCCAGTGATGACTACGAGACGTCGCCGGAGAGTCCTGAAGAGGCTGCAGGTAATGAAGGTGTTGCTGTGACCTTTGTTTCAGGTGTGCCACTGACAGGTGCTGTGTACGCTGCTCTCATTACAGTCAGACTGAAATGGTGAAGGAGTTAGTTACAGTTCAAGTAATAGTTGTAGCAGTAACTGTTGATTTATTATCACTGTATTAAATGCTGGTTAGCAATTTATCTACATTGTAACTGGCATTATCATCATCATGTTAGCTGTTGGTTAGCAATTTATCCATATTATAAATAGCATTGTTATCAGTATATTAGCTGTTGGTCAGCAATTTATCCATATTGTAAATGGCATTTTAGTTGCTTGGGGTTTACATACCACTGAAAGAAGTGACCTTATTCTAAATATTTCGGTAAAAAATTGTTAGCTGTCTGCAGATATTTAGATGGAGCAAGGTTTTTGAACCTTGAGCAGTGTGGGCTTTCAGGATTTCAAAAAAATACTTACATTTGAAAAAAAAAATTACATCCACAACATATAGTGTGTGTGTGTGTGTGTGTGTGTGTGTGTGTGTGTGTGTGTGTGTGTGTGTGTGTGTGTGAGTGAGTGTTCATGTGTATGTTTATGTACATTCTTTTACTTTGTGTGTGTATGCATTTGTGATTATATGTCAGTTTGGGTATATGTATGTTTGTAAATGTGCCTTTTGCCCGTCACTGTGCTCAAGTGTGTGTGACGTTTGTCCCAGCATGTCTGAGTGTGTTTGTGTCAATATTATTGTTTCTTACAAAAGAATATAACAAACGATTAGGGTCACTTTTGTTCCCATGATGAAATGATGACATGGCCATAAACAAATGCTGCCTAGGGCTCCAAATTGCCTGACAGTATTTTTGCTGTGAAGAATAGAAAATAGTCTATCATTAATTAAGATGGTAGCTTGAAGAAAATATAGCTGGTAGGTCAGGATATGTGTTAAATTTATTTTGTGCAGTCTTTTTTTTTTTTTCAATATCAGTAATACGACAGAAAATACCTCCTTGTACTCTTTCCCCTTTTCCACATCCCCTTCAACCCCCACACAGAGACAGAGAGACAGACAGAAAGACAGACAGACAGGCAGACAGACAGCCAGCCACACACACACACACACACACACACACACACACACACACACACAAACAAAGACACACAGAGACACAAAGACACGCACACATACACACACACACACACACACACACACACACACACACACACACACACACACACACACACACACACACACACACACACACACACAAAAAAACACACAGAGAAAAAGAACAATGGAAAAACCATAAGCATACACTTCCAGTTTCTTGATATTTTCCAGTTACACCCCCATAATATGCATGGGACAAAAGACAAGTACATAGAATCATATTACACCAGGTCCTTTCAAGCACAGAGAAATACAAAACACGTACACACACATGTGCATGTGTGCACACACACACTTTGCATGTGTGCACACACACACTTATACACATGCACAATCCACACATACATGCATGTGCACATGGATCTCAGGTGTGCACAAGTGTCTAATACTCTGCATCATACATTAATGTTTTAGGATAGTTTCCTCTTAAAATAATCCAAGCCCATCACTGCATCAGTCTGATACTGGTTCATGCCTGCAACTTGCAAGCATAACGAACATTTCAGATGTCATCGTTATGGCATAAGATCATCACCCTTTGAACAAGTCCCAGCAGTGCATTCTTTTTTTAAACCTGCCTGGAAGGTTTGAATACACTGGCAGACCCAGTGTTTTGTTTGTTATATAAAAATCCAAAATTGACCCCAACTGCAGTCTTAAGCATGCACATTGATGTGATTGGTAAGATTTAAATCCTAGTGTTAGTTTGAGGTTTCTAGGAGATTGCCAGGAAGGGAGGGAGGTTGAGGGAAAGTTGAAGATCTGATGGAGGAAGGGTATGGGAGAAGAAGAAGGGGGGAGAGGGAGGTAGCAGGAAGGAAAGCGGGTCTGGTAGAGCAAGCCTGACCGCATGTCTATGCCTTACACAGAGTCAGTCAGTGCACTGTCTGGAGAGATGGGAGGACTGAGCGTGGGGGAGACAGGGGCTGACCTGCAGACAGAGGCCCCCACTAGCAGTGCTCAGCCCCAGGCAGACATGGCGCCTGATGAGGATGAGGATGTCCACAGGGTGGACTGGTACACCTTCACTGAAAACGTCTTCACAGGGGGAAAGGTAGGTGCCAAGAATTGTAGGAGGTGATGTGTGTGTGTGTGTGTGTGTGTGTGTGTGTGTGTGTGTGTGTGCTGACGAGACCATTTCTGCATTTGCATGTGGGGTGGGTGGGGGGGGGGGGAGGAGGGGATGATTAGATCCCTGTGCTTATAGTATGCATGTGTGTGCATTTGCAAGCTGGTGCAGATTTTTCTCAATACTTAGACATCCATGTACACACATTAGCAACTCATATAGGACATGAGTCATTCTTCAGAACTAGAAACTCACTTTCATGGGCGAAAAAGGAATTTTACTTCAAAAAGTAGTTTTTACAATCTACTAACCCCTGTCTAAACAAATGTCTTATCCCTACTTGATGTGGAACATTGCTATATTTTCAGCCCCCCCCCCACTCCCCTCCATCCCGCACACTGGCAGCCAGAGCTCAGACTTCATGTGCTGAGGGATCAAGAGGGCAGAGCGGGTGGGTTGGGTGGGGGGGGGGGGGGGATGGGGAGGAGAGGGGTGGTATGCTGGCTTATCTCCACTTCCGATGTAGCTGCAAAAAGCAGACCGTCACGAAGGTTTACATGACTCAAGTTGTGAAGTTCGATGAGAACATCTAGAGAAAAGATACAGGTCTTGTGAATGTGAGCTCAAGGGGGCTTATAGCAACACAATGGGAAAATGTGTGAATGAGCATCTGAAGCAGAGGGAGTGGAGGACAGTGAAAGATATCCATGGTGCAGGACTGCAGAGCTAACTGCTGGAGAGAGAGAGAGAGAGTCGACAATAAAACACAACTTGTGGAAATTTACAGATGAAATTCTCCCTTGTGGAGGAAGAGAGAAAGAAGCTGCCTCAACCTGAATGAAAGCAAGCTTAAAAGGCTGCTTGAGAGGATTCAAGAGGGCACGAATCGAAGAAAAAGACTGAACTCTGAAGAATTATGGGTTCAAGTCACCTTGGCAAAGAAAAAAGAGAAAACTGAAATATATTTGAATTTGGTGCAGTGAAGTGAACTCATTGAAGGCAATCACTCTGTCAGCTTAACTGGCAGTAGAAGCATGATTAGCTCCCTGCTTTTCCATTTTGGTCTTTTTGAGGATCTTGATAATATTCAGATTCAGATTCAGAAAACTTTATAATCTCTCGTTACAAGAGAAATTACATTTGTGACCGCTGCCCTAAAAAAGTAAGACATACATATTTATAGTTACAAACGTGACACCGAAAATAAAAATACTTTCAGACAATAAAACATGCGTGTAACACCAAAATGGGAATTACAATCTTTCTTCTTTTTGGTAGTGGAAATAAAGGATGCACTCAGCCACTCATAATTATATATACATAAATGTGTGCACGTATGAGAGAGAGAGAGAGAGGGAGAGGGAGAGAGGTGATTTATCATTAAAAATCATTAAGATAGGACATATTCCAGACATTTCTATTCCTCACTGTTCCAGGACATGCACACATAACACACAAACACACCCACACTCCAGCATCTATTATAGATTCTATACTTTCCCGCTTGCTCACAGACATACACACCCGCGCACATGCTTGTGTCACAGGTGATCGACCGCCTCTTCTTACGCGAATGTGGCGATATTCTATTCCAGTAGGGGTAGTGCATTTGTCTTTAGGAAAGAGAAAAAGATGTGTATGTTTTTTGTTACCAGCGTACTGGATTGTCAAACAGACTGGTATGTAGGCTGTTCAAAAAACAACAGAAAGAGTGGCTGTCATATGTGCTTTTATGTGTGTGTTCCATTTGTATATAATTATAGATGTGTTTTAGTGTGTGTGTGTGTGTGTGTGTGTGTGTGTGTGTGTGTGAGAGAGAGCAGCTGCAAGCATGTATGTCATTTCATGTGCCTATGTGTTCAGGGACCGGCAGTGATCTGCGGCTATTGCGAGCAGGAGGGTCACATCAAGGCCAACTGCCCAGAGGACAAGCTGCCCCCTCTGGTGCCCCTGGCCCCTGCCCCACATGACACGGGAGCACCTCACCTTGCTGAACCAGGTCATCAGACAAATCATCTGTGAGTAGAAAGGCGGGGTGCACCGATTCTCTCTGGGAGTGTGGCAGAGATACGCGCTTTCTGGCAGGCATCTTTGGCAGGTCCTTTCGTTGGCAAACTTTCTTCAATGATCTGTCTTCTATTGAAGATTAAGTGTTTAAAGTCCCACTGTCTGTGTCACCTAATGAAGATTAAATGTTTAAAATCCCCTAGTCTCTGTCACCTATTGAAGATTAAGTGTTTAAAATCCCATAGTCTGTGGTACCTAGTGAAGATTAAATGTTTAAAATCCCATAGTCTCTGTCACCTATTGAAGATTAAATGTTTAAAGTCCTATGGACTCTGTCACCTAGTTAAGATTAAATGTTTAAAGTTCCATAATCCCTGTTATCTAGTGAAGATTAAATGTTTAAAGTCCTATAATCCCTGTCAACTTTTGAAGATCAAATGATTAAAGTTCCACAGTCTCTGTCAGCTAGTGAAGATTAAATGATTTAAGTCCCATAATCCCTGTCACGTATTGAAGATTAAATGATTAAAGTCCCATAGTCTGTGTCACCTGTTGAAGATTAAATGATTAACATCCCATAGTCTGTGTCATGTATTGAAGATTAAATGTTTAAAGTCCCATAGTCTGATTGGTCACAGAGACGTTGAATTGTGTGAGAGGTTCGCCATGTCTTTGGCACTGTGAAAGGTGAAGGCCACCCCTTTCCTTCTGCCGCTTTAATCTTCCCCCCACCTGAATCATGTGTCCTGTATGAGCATGCCTGTATAGCCAGACAGTTTTGCAGTATTTTGTACCCCTTTGGTATAAATATTGTGACCTAAAAAATTTCAAAAGGAATTTAAAGTAAATCCCCAATAACAGGAAAAAAAACAAATTACAAGACAAAACATGATTCGTTTCGACTTCTTAGATCTTCTTCAGGCAAGATAAACAACATTCAGGACAATTTAAAAGTATGCTCCCTCTGCTTTCTCCCCCCAATCTAGAGATGGAGTTCTTTAGCTGTAATACCACTTGTGGTGTGTAACCATAGTATGGTTTTGTGTTTTGAGCAAACTCCTGCTAACTCTTGCATGGAAGATCGCTTCTGGCTGAGTCTGAATCTTAGATGCCATGCTGTTATACCCCGACAATAGCAGGGACTACAGGCCCTGAAATGTAGAAAAAGGAAAATTGGCGAGAGAGCAGGAATATGTGCCAAAGTGTATTGATGGTTTTGTTTTGTGAGGAGCAATTTCTGCTGTAAACATATTGCTTTAGGAGTATGAAGAATGTGAGGCTCGCTGTTTTGGATGCCTTTTCCTTTGTTTTTCGAGGATGCAAGGGCATCTAACTGCATTATATATGAGTTTGTGTGTGTGTGTGTGTTTGCGCCTGTGTGTGTGTGTGTGTGTGTGTGTGTGTGTGTGGTGATAGATGACTTTGCTCCCAGTGAAGCAGATATACGCAGAAGGCAACGTGTTGTCAAGGATTTGGAAAATTTTGTTCAACAAATCTATCCAGGTACGTGCCAAGATTTGTTATACTGGTCTTGTTTAACATTTTCATCATATGCCACAATTGCACTGATTAGAGTGTCTTTTTAACACTGATTAGAGTGTCTTTATTTACACTGATTAGATTGTCTTTTTTTTTACACTGATTAGAGTGTCTTTTTTTTTTTACACTGATTTGAGTGTCTTCTTTACACTGATAAGAGTGTCTTTTTACACTGATTAGAGTGTCTTTTTTACACTGATAGAGTGTCTTTTACACTGATTAGAGTGTCTTTTACACTGATTAGAGTGTCTTTTTTTACACTGATTAGAGTCTTTTTACACTGATTAGAGTGTCTTTTTTAACACTGTTAAGAGTGTCTTTTTACACTGTTAAGAGTGTCTTTTTTACAGATTAGAGTGTCTTTTTATACTGATTAGAGTGTCTTTTTACACTGATTAGAGTGTCTTTTTACACTGATTAGAATAATCTAAACAAATCTTAAATAAATGTCAGCGAACCGCCCAGAGAAACGTGGACAAACGAGTCACAAGACAAACCACAATGCGTTTTCAACCTCTTAGGTCTTCTTCAGGTGCAACAAACATGAAACAAATAACGAAAATGCACTTAGCTTTGATCGCTTCTGTGTTCAGCGCAAGAAAGAAGGCGTTGAAATCATTTCAACGCCTTCTTTCTTGCGCTGAACACAGAAGCGATCAAAGCTAAGTGCATTTTCGTTATTTGTTTCATGTTTGTTGCACCTGAAGAAGACGACGGTGTTCAAAAGACCAAATTTTAATGACCCTGTTCAAAAGTTTCAGCATACAAGACACCCAGCAGCAAAGGGTTTTCTCTCTCCTTTTTAAAAAAAATTTTTGACAAAAATATTTCATCCATAGAATCAACACTTCCCAAAACAGGGCACATGATGTCTTGCTGCATACAAATTGGAGTTTCAGCCAGTGTTGCAATCTGATCGAGTTCAGCTTTCTCCTTTTCTGTGGTGAGAGAACGCTCTCATCTCAACTCTCGTTCACATTTTTGGTTCGACTCGCATTATGGATTCTTGACCCTGTGGTTTTGGCCTTTGTGTTTGAAGAGGAGAATTTTTCGTCTTTGTCAGCCTGGGAGTGTTGGCATGTGCATGCACGTATACATGTCAGCATATTTACAGATGCCCATTTTTTTCACTACCAAAGACAAACAACATGTATAATGTATTTAGCATTTCACCTTTCTGTTTAAACATAGTGGGAGCAGTGCCTTGTTTTAGATCAGTTCAAATTTCAGAGCTTGGTTTGGGATTAGGTATTAAGTCTCGCCATTGTGATGTCTTAAGTACTCCAATTTTAACTTGTTTGCAGATCTGATGGCCTTTGTGACGGCTGGGCTATAAATATTATGACTTCACTCTGTCATCTGTCTGTCTGTTTCTCTCTGTCTCTCTCTCTGTCTCTGTCTCCCTCTCTTTTTCACTCCCTCTCTCTCTTTTTGTCTCCTCTTTCTGTGTCTACCCCCCCCCCCCCCTTTTCTCTCTCTCTCTCACTCTCTCTGTCTCTCTCCCACACACACATGCTTGCACACATAAAAATGTGTTTGTACATGCTTGTATATGAGAAACATTGAAGAGAGAGACAGACAGAAAGAGGGGACATAGATGTTATATGTTTTATTTGTACTTGATAATTACAAAGTGGCTTCTATAAATGCACATGCACAAGCACACACTCTTGCATGCACAAAGCCATGCACACAGACACATGCACACAGATTAACACACATTTTTCATGTTGTCTGTCTTCAGATGCCAAGTTTTCCCTGTTTGGGTCGTCTTGCAATGGGTTTGGTTTCCGCCTAAGTGACCTGGACATATGTATGACCTTCAGAGGGAAGAACGGTGGAGGTAAGGGTGAGACTGCATCGACAGCAGGCTGTGTCGGAAATTTTGAGAAAAGAACATGTTTGATGTTTCGGTAATGCTTCTGAATGTTCCACACTACCTGGAGAGAACTATGTTTGAGCATTAAACTGTCAATGAAAGGAAAGGACTGCAATTTTCTTGTTATCCGAATTTTGTTACCTTACGTTTTATCTACTGTTCCACTATATCCCACCATTCCGCCAATATCAGGTACATGTTGTTGCATTACATGCTGCCTGTCAAGGATGATCAGCATTTTGTTTTCATGAGGGCTCTTTGAGAAACTCTGAGCATTGAGAGGGGCCGGAATATCTCTGTGGTAGAATGCTGGACTTGTAATCTTGGTGATCCTGTGATTGCAGGTTTGAATCGCTGCCGGGCTGTTTCAGTACAGGGGGATTTTCTTCCTTGGAGTTAACATTGGTTCTGACTCCATTCCCATACAGTCCTTTGAATGAGACTGTAAACCAAGGTTCCGTGTGTGAAAGCATGCATAACATCTTGGACACACGTAAAATCCCACCACCAACTTTCGGAAGAGAAGGCCAGTTTGGCTGTTGGTATGGATGACATGTTACACATAGCATGCACTCTGTATGAGAAATGGAAAGAATGAAGGAAGCAAGGAAATTGAGTGAACGATACTGAACGATACTGACTGGATGACACAGGAAACGACTGAATGAAGCGCCTGCTGGCAGCTCTTCAGTCGGTATTACCCTGGTAGGCAGCCCATTGTGTAAACAAGTGTGGATTTTAGAGTGCTTAGAGCTTGGTCTCTAGCCAAGGATAGGCACTATATAAGTATTCAAAATACTGAAAATGATCATGTGGAAGTTGATCATCACAAGGAGCCATTTGCAATTTTCCAGGACATTGACGTGGTTGACGTCATAGAAAGTGGCCAAGAAACTGAACCAGAAGAACCGGCAGTACCTCAGTGTGGTGCCCATTCCCACGGCCAAGGTGCCCATCGTCAAGTTCATGGAGGGCGAGACAAGACTGGAAGGGGACATCAGTCTCTACAACACCTTGGTCAGTGTTTGTTGGCTGCTTTCACCCTCATACTGTAATGATCTCTGAGTGTGAACTGTGTATGTAAGTGCATGTGTTTGTGCATGTGCATGGATGGGTATGGGTATATTCCCAGGGAAAGTCAGTCAACAGTAGGTTTATCAAAGCTACCCATATTTTAGTGTCAATGCACTAGACGTATTCTTATAGTCAACAACAGAGCTCCAGGAGAAAAGAGTATGAAAAGATCAAACAAAAGATGTGATAAAAAAAAAAAAATGCCCCCCAATTCTTTTACAGGCACAGTGCAACACCAGGCTGCTATGGTGCTACAGTCAGATCGATGAGCGTGTCAAGATCCTGGGATATGCTGTCAAGGTCTTTGCCAAGGTGAGGAGAGAGGCAGCGTGCTGTGTACACATTGCAGGCTTTCTATAAGTCTTTGCCAAGGTGAGGAAAGAGGCAGCGAGCTGTGTACACATTGCAGGCTTTCTATAAGTCTTTGCCAAGGTGAGGAGGAGAGAGGCAGCGAGCTGTGTACACATTGCAGGCTTTCTATACAGCCTCCTGTGCTTTCACGATGTGGTGCATCATGGAAGTTTTTAGAACAAAAAATCGCAATGCTGTTGTGGTTGATTGAAATGTTTGTGTGTAATCTCAAATGATAAAGTGTGTGTACTTGAGAGAGAATGTTTTTTTTTTGTTAGGGTAATAAAAAGCCTTTGTTGGAGAACCAGTTGTAGGTGATAAAAAAGCCTTTTTGTTGGAGAACCAGTTGTTGCAGGTGATAAAAAGACTTTTTGTTGGAGAACCAGGCTTGTTTAGAGTTATATCTGTGTATCAAGTATTGTGGGTAGACAAGTCACTGCCACTGCAGCTACTTCTGACCACATTGTCACCAGTTTGTGAAGCTGAAGTCTGGTTCTGCTGGACAGGATTCATAGGATTTTTTTTTTTGCGGTTTTTGTTGAAGGATTCACTTCATCTCTGTGAAGGTTCTCACCGGCTAGCAAGTCGATCCTGGAACCTTTTTCAGCCAGCTGCAATCCAAGGATTGTGTGACAAAAAGAAAGAGATGGAAGGAGAAAACTGACTAAAAGAAAAGAAATAAAGAAGAACAGAAATGTGATGATGCTTGAGCCACAGCACCAAACCACTTGCTTTCAAAGTACACCAGATGCTGTTGTTGGCCAGAAAGCTTTTTCCAGGTGAAGACGTGCAGGGCAGCCTGTCAAGCAGAGAGTTTCCTGGAAGCAAAATATTTTCATGGATCTCACGTGGGAATATTATTCTTTCCTGAATACTTTGCTTCTGATGCCCGTATAAGTTTCATGTGAATTGTATCCTGTGTGCCTAAGAGTTGCTGCCTATCATTGTGTGTGGCTGCTGTGTGTTCAGATCTGTGATATTGGAGATGCATCACGAGGAAGCTTGTCATCCTACGGGTACATCCTGATGATGCTGCATTACCTGCAACAGTGTCGCCCCCCGGTCATCCCTGTCTTACAGGAGGTTGGTTCTTCAGTTGTAACACTAGCCTGAGAACACACACATGCACGCACGCACGCACACATGCGCATGCATGCACGCACGCACACACACACACACACACACACACACACACGCGCGCGCGCACACATGCATGCTCACACACACATACACACAGACACATGCGCACGTGCACACACACATGGGCCCATGCCCACACATCCATACACTCACATATGCACATTCACTACACACACATACCTAAAAGAAACAAAAAAAACACCCCCCACATGTTAGGTAGGCACTCAAGGTCTGACCAGCACCTTGGGCTAATGCGTAGGTCAGACATCTGCTAAGCTGTCGCCATGAGACCGTCTTCTTCAATTCTCTCATCTTAGTTGTTAATTCATCTATCCATCAGCTTAAAACCATGCGTAGTGTGGTCTCAAAACTTTAGCGGATGTGGTGTAGTGTATATGGACTAGTCCGCACGCAGTGACAATGCCTCCTTGATGAGACTGAAACTGAAAAAAAGGAGTTAGAGAAGGATCCTTGGAAACAGAAGATAGAACCTGTCTTAAAATAAAACGAAGAAAAATCCCGTCTTCAGTTTCTAAAGGATCCTCCTCTGTGCCCCTCTTTTCTGCGGTTGCCTCCTCTTCCTTTTTTGAATTGGAATGTGATTTTTGTCTGTTGGATTGGTGTATTTTGTCACTCATATATTTGTTAGAGATCAGTTCTACAATTTCATATTATATGTAAACGCAATTTTGTCCTCTCTTTTTGTCGCTACTTTTCATCATGCAAGTGTTCTCTGAAGTTTTGATTTTGTTTCTTTGATCAGTTCTTTGGGTCATGCAAAGGTTCAGCAGAGGTCACTTGTTTGATTTTATCCTGTAGGATTTGTCCACATTTTATTGATAACGTTTTGTCAGGCAAATATTTTTCAGAAGTCTGAGATTTGAATCTAATTTTTTTTTCTGTCTCATCCTCCTTGCTACGCCATTGGCACTGAACTTGTGCCATTCATTCCCGCTTCTCCTCCACAGCCACAGCCTGGCTTGTCCCACCACAGCCCTGGCACCAGTAATCCTAAGGGAGCAGTCAGTGTCAGAGTGAGGAGATTGCAGGCGGGAAAATGAAACATTTTGAAAAGAATAATTAGTAAACCCACCGAACAACAGGAACAAACAAATTACAAGACAAAACACGACGTGTTTCGACCTCTTAGGTCTTCTTCAGGCAAGATAAATAACATTCAGGACAATGAAAGCGACAACGAGCAGTCACTTGTCTTCTGAAATTTGGCGCGGGATGGGCGTCTGTGTCAAGTCATCATGAGGCAACCCACCAGAGGAAACACTGCACTGCAGCCAAGTCACTTGGTGTTCCATGGTGTCATTTTTCAGCAAACATGTGTAAGACACCACCTACTAAGCCACCTACTGAGGACAGTTATTGCATGGTTGTGGAACCAGCATGAGTTGGCTGTCCCTCTGAAGAGTGCCACCTCATCCATCCAGTGACAGTTCTCATGAATTTACCGATGCCTTTGACTGACGGTACCTCCCATGGAAAGGAAATCAGAAACTGGGGTCACCATGAGAGCATGGCATGAAGGGCCACAGAATTGGAGACTTTTTTTTTAATGCTGATCAATGAGGATGCGGATAACATAGATGATGCTGCAGATTTCCATTCTGGTCTAACACCTCATGACAGGGCTGTGTACTCTACGCTTACTGTCATAATTTTATCCCAGTGTCAACCAGGCCCTAGTGTGGGTCAGAAAATTTGTGCAACACTGCCAGTGTCCCATCCATTCAGTGGATGAAACTCGACTGTGTGGTGCCAGTCTTCCCAGTTGAGCTGGTAGCAAAACTCAGCAAACTAAGAGCTGGTCAGGGCAGAAAATCCAGCAAACAAATGGCTGTGATGGGAATCGAACCCATGACCTTCCAGCTTGGAGACAGCAGTGCTAACCACTTCGCCATGACAGCTGGTTGACTCTAATGTGATCTCTTTGATAGGTACTTTTTTGTTTCGGAATTTCTAATTTGAATGAAGATAAGTGATTGCTCGTCCATTTTCGTTGTGCTGAGTGTTTTGTATCTTGCCAGAAGAAGACCTAAGAGGTCGAAACACGTGTGTGTTTTTATCTTGTGATTCATTTGTTTACATTTTCTTGTTGATTCTTTATTAATTACATTTAAAATTAATTTGATTTTGTTTGTGTGTGTGTGTTTTGGTTTTAATTGAGCTTTTTTCATTTATGATTTTGTTTCCTTATCATGAGTGACTTCATGTGTTTGCTTTTTTTTTTTCATATTTTTTTGTTTAAAATCATGAAAGGAGTAAACTGCATTTCCTTTTGTTGTTTGTATCCAGTTGTGTCACAAAGAAAGGTGATGATCCTGCGTCTGTTTCAGCTGAGGCCTGAGGGAGAGCACCCAGAGCACATTGTGGAAGGCTGCAACACCTGGTTTTCGACGATCTGCTGCGTCGTCTGGTAGGTACCTGTCTCTTCCCCTTCATTACCTGCTGTCAGGTATTTTTGATACCTGTGAAAGTTGGGGCAGAATTGCGCTGGTCTTATGTCATGGGTTAAACTGCACAGTGAACTTTGCTTGGCTGTGCAGAGCGGAGGTTTGTCAGAAGTTCATGGATTGAAGGCTTGACAGGTTGCTCACTCACCTGGGAAACAGGAAGACCACAGATAAGATGTTCCAAGTCTCACACCAATATGTTTTTTTTTTCTTTCCCCTTCTCCGCTGCAACATTAAGTTGTAGATGTAGGCATTCATTTTTTTTTTTTTTTTTTTGGTATTGATTATAAATCAGGTTTTCAATGCAGCATCTAAGAACGCTGGTACTATGAACATTGCCTTTCAGCAAAATTCTGTAGACGTCCTTGTTGAAAGCTGAACTTAAAAGATAGAGAACAAAAGTTGTTTGTTTACCAAAGGAATGGAAGGAAGAAATGACAATACAAGTGCACCAAGTCTTCTGAAGGCAAAGAAAAAAAAAAAAAGAAAAAAAAAAAAGCAAAAAAAAAAAAAAAAGTTAAGTGTGGTAGGCAGAGTTAGGACAGAGAGGAGAAAAAGGACTGCTAAACGTAGCTTTATGATACACTTATCTGTCCAAACAAATGCCTGTTCTCCACTATGTGTTGAACAATGCTATACATCAGCATTCACATAGAAAGATAAAGAAAAAAAATACAGTAGGGAGCTAACCCTACCCTTTGACCAAGAAACCAACAGGAGTCATCTCCCTTAGTGAGTTCACACTATGCACTCTGAGAGACCGAATTCAGTTTTTCACTGCTTTTCAGACCTGCGGGGTGGGGAAGGGGAAGGATGTCCTTGTGTTTTGACAGGTAAGTAGATCATAAAACTACTTTTTGTAGTAAAATTCCTTTTCTTCATACTTACCTTTCCAAACAAATGCCTGAATATTGAAAAGAGGGTGGGAGTTCTTACCTGAGAAACCAGTCCGATCCTCAGATGCATAAATGCAAGAAGCTGACCATGACTCCATCGCAAAGCTCGGTACCAAATAGCCCAAATGGCCCTAAGTGTTGGCTGTCTCCTTGAGGTGAAAGGATCGTCCCTGCTCTCCCTCATGGCTCCAAATTCAAGTGCCAAGTATGGGAAAATTGAATAAGCCCAAGATCAGAAAGAGAAGGAGACCCAGCCAGTCAGACCTCACATCCATATGTAAACAATTGCTGGCTAAAAGACAGTGATCACACACAACTGTTTCTACAGGCTAAGTCAAACTGTGGTCATAACTAGGGTACAAATTTTTCGTACTGCCAATAAGCTAGTTACCAACATTCTGGACAGTGCCAATGCTGTTTTTACAGTGCTAAAATCCTAGCCTGTAGTACATCCCTACAACTGTTTACTGTAACCATACTCTACTTGGCAAATCAAAGTCCACACCACTGCCTTCCTCAATCAATCCCTGCGACAGAACTCCCCCAGCGTTTCTCTGATTTCTTCTATAGTAAAATAGCCACTATTCGCCATAATCTGGACTCATGTTGCTCTCTCCCCTTCTGTTCCTGATCCTTCCTTCTCTGGCACTCAGTGGTCTGAATTCCACTCTGTGTTGGTAGAAGAGGTCCGCAAAATCTTGAAGCAAGTCACAGTCAAAACATGTGAACTTGACCCTCTCCCCTCATCCCTTCTTACCTGCTGTCTTGACGATCTTCTCCCATACTTTACATCCATTATCAATGACTCCTTACAATCAGGTTTTTTTCCCGCTCTGTTCAAATCTGCAGTTGTCAAACCTTTCCTGAAGAAGCAAAACTTAGATCCTGAAAATCTCAAGAACTACAGGCCTGTCTCTAATCTCCCATTTCTTTCCAAACTGATTGAAAAAGTTGTTCTCACCCAACTGTGTCTGAACATCTCTCCATAAACAACCTCCTGTACTCAAATCAGTCAGCCTACTGGGCTGGTCATAGCACCAAGACTGCGCTTCTGATTGTTTGCTATCTTCAACTTAATGCAGACAAAACTGAAATAATCCTCATCGCTTCGAAACACACTATCAGAACTCATTCTCTCCCTTGTTCTATGAATGTTGATGGAAACGAGAGAAATCTGTCAGTGTCTGTAACCTTGGCGTTACACTCGACCAAACTCTTTCTTTCAAACAACATATCTCTAACGTGTGCAAGTCCTGCTACCTTGAACTTCATAGAATCTGCCCAGTTCACCGCTTTCTCACTCAAAATGCCCTGAAGACACTAATCTGTGCTTTTTTTCTGTCTCAGCTTGACTATTGTAACTCCCTCCTTGCCGGTTGTCCCTCAGGGCTCATCTCTAAACTTCAAAAAGTTCAGAACAATGCCGCCCGTCTGATCTCCTGCTCCTCTAGATCTGATCACATATCACCAATTCTGTCATCCTTACACTGACTCCCTATTCAGTCTTGCATTGACTTTAAAGTTCTCCTTCTGGTTTTTGAAATCACTGAATAATCTGGCTCCCTCCTACCTCTCTGACCTCCTTTGTCTCTGTGTTCCGTCTCGCAACTTACGCTCATCCACTGATTCTCATCTGCTTCGGCTTCCCTCTGCTCGCCTGAAAACTTCAGGCCAACGATCTTTCACTTGCCTGGCATTTGCTCTGATGAATGGTCTGCCTTCTTCTCTGCATGACACCGACTGACTAAAGACTTTTAAAACCTCCCCTAAAGACACATTTTTTTCCCCCAACTGATTAATGATATCCACTTCTCTGTGGGCAAGTCTGCTTGTTTTGACGCGCATGTGTGTCTGTCTGCTGTGTGTGTGTGTTTTTTTTTTCGTGTGCGTGTATGTTTGTGTGTGTGGTGTGTGTGTGTGTGTGTGCGCACGTGTGTGTGTGTGTGTGTGTGGTTTGAGTTTTAGAATTAGTATTTTATCATGTTTAGTAGTATGCGCTTTGGGCTCTCATGAGGTAAAGCTCTCTATAATATCCTTTTACATTACGTTACATTACAAAAAGCAGAACAGCAGATGTATGCCTGGAAATGACAGAAATGTAAAAGGTACATCACAATCGCCAAATGTACATGTAAAACACTGAGAAGCATTCATCATCAAGGCAGGTGAAGACAGTGCTTCCCTGGGTCCTCCCCAGCACCTTCGGGTGTTTCTTTTTCTTCATTCATCATCAAGCAAATAAACAGGGCCTGCCACATATCGCCCCAAACCAAGTGGCTTTATCGTGTATACATTTTTTTTTTTCTCCCAAAGCATGACATTGCTCAGCATTAGACAGACCCTGTTCCCCCTCCCCCTCTCCTCTGATCTGCATCTGCATACAACTTACAGTACAATACAACACAGTGTAAAACAATACAATACTGTATGATGCCATACAGATTTATTGTAAACTGCTGCAAACATACGATGTGCTTGTGCAGCCCTAGGCAATAGGAAGAACCGGCAGACCCTGCCCACCCCCTTCTCTGATCTACATCTGAACACAACTTACAGTCCAACACAATACAGTATGGTATGACGCCATGCAGATTAACTGTAAACGACAGGAAACCTGCGTGTGTGTGTGTGCAGCCCCAGGTGTGGAGGGAGAGTGGGAAGAACCGCAGGACCTGGCGGAGCTGTGGCTGGGCTTCCTGCGCTACTACATGGAGCGCTTCGACTGGAGGACCATGGTCGTCAGCATCAGGCAGATGGCGCCACACTCTCCAAGTTCGAGAAGATGTGGAACGGAAACAACATCGCTGTGGAGGGTGAGGGGAGGATCGAACAGGGAGAGGGGTTGGAGATGGAGGTTGGGAGGACTCTACATGGTGGGGGGGGGGGGGGGGGGGGGGGGAAGAGTTGGGATTAAATGGTGAAACCAAGAAGACTGTTATTGCTTTTTCTGGATTTCTTTTTCTTTCTTTTCTTTTTTTTTGTTGTTGATTTTTTTCTTTTTTTTGTTTGTTTTTTTGTTTTTCATTTGTTAGGATAGTGTAGAGATCACTCTATGTGTTTGCATGTGTGTGTGAAGGGGGGGGAGGGAGCATGCATTCATGAAGTATCAGTCTTGTCTGTGCCTGTGCGTGAATGAGTGTGTGTGTGTGTGTACGCGTGTTTGAATGTGTGGGTATTGGTACATGTCTGTTTGAGTACGGATGTCTGCTTGTTGTGCATTGGTGTTTTAGCGCATCTGGGTGCATGTGAGCACATGCTGTAACTGTATATTTGCCATGGACACCAACGGTGAATACAAAATGTTATGCGTGGAAAAATATCTTTGTTTTATGCTGCATTTATGGATTATTGATGAAGTAGTAGTCTCTGACAACTTGTCCTAAAGAAGGTGAGAGACCAAAAGGGCATTAGCATAATCATCTACAGCTGCAGCTGCAATAAAAGGCACACTGGTTTTTTTTGTGTGTTTACTTTTTTTAATACATGCTGGCTCACTGGTTACGTCGAGTTTGTAGTCAGAAGTAATGGGTTTGAATCCTACTGGCACCCACTATACAGATTGATATTTTTCATTGTACATCTTAATGCGTTGTCATCAGTGTATAGTGAGACAGGTTCCCTCCCCTGTAATCTCCTGGGATGGCTGTGGCTGTCTGCCACATTCTGTTTGGTGGCTGTGGACATCACACTGGGATGTAACAAAAAATGTTTGTCTCTCTTTGTATTGTTTCAGACCCCTTTGACTTGAATCATAACCTGGGAGGTGGACTGTCAAGGAAAAGTAAGTTTTGTTTTACAACGTTTTTCTATAGAAATGTTGTTTCTTTGTACCTACCTGTCCAAACCAATGCCTTATCTCCACCAGGAATGGAACAGTGCCATACATCATGATACCATTAAAAGATTGTGGGGAGCCAACCCTTCTGTTTAACCATCAGGCCAACAGGAGTAATTTCCCTTAGTGAGATCATACTTGGTTCACCTTAACAGCCTGGATTCAGATTTTTACTTTTCCACAGTGAGAAAACACACCCTTGACAGGACTTCTTGAGTTTGGTTTCCATCTTGAATTCTCTGAAACAGTCGTTTTGAGTCAGCCTTCTCCTTTCAGGAGGAAAACACTTCATGTTGGCCAGTGGAGAAAATACAAACACTTGCACTTATCATCGCCATTACAGTTGCCATCATCGCAGAGCACCCTGGCATCTACCAAATAGCTTGCGTTTCTTCTCATCCTCATACTTCCAGATCCTGCTCGTCATGTCGGAAAGCTCAACACACATGAAACCTATGTCAGCTGTTCTGGCATTTCTCCATTCCTTCCATGCAACTCAAGCAAGAGTTGGACCAATTCAGGAAAAGGGGCAAAAAAGTGATTCAGACTGTCAGGGTAAATCGAGTATGAACTCACTAAGGGAGACTGCTCCTGTTGGCTTTGTGTTAAGGGGATGATTTAGCTCCCTGAACTTCATTTTCAATCTTTTTATGGGAATCCTGATGTATGGCGTTGATTCATGCCTAGTGGAGTTAAGGCAACATGTATGGACAGGTAAGTGCATCATCAGACTACGTTTTGTGGTCAAATTCCTTTGCTTGTCCTAGATCCAGAGGAAACAGGACAAGTGTCTGCCTTTCACAAGGTGAGATTCCCATTGTACATATGAAGGGTTTTCACCATCTCCTGTTGACATGATTGATTCTCCATCTGCTTCTTATTCACAGGTTGACTGTCTGTTCAGCACTCGTCATTGCTGGTATAGTAGTGTCAAACTGTCAAGTTTTAAGCACACGCATGGTGGTTCACATGCGGATGAAGTCTTCATGCAGACCGGGGGTTGAACCGTGGTCAATGGCAAGTTGCCATAGATGATAACATTGGGAGGACAGTCCAGCCAGCTGAACAGTTTCCCTGTAGCTGCGGTGATCGTGATGCCTAGGAGGGTCACCTGAACAATAGGGAGGACAGTCCAGCCAGCTGAACAGTTTTCCTGTAGCTGCAGTGATCGTGATGCCTAGGAGGGTCAGCTGAACAATAGGGAGGACAGTCCAGCCAGCTGAACAGTTTCCCTGTAGCTGCAGTGATCGTGATGCCTAGGAGGGTCAGGGACCTGAACAAGAGAACAGGACTGTGATAAATGTAAACAGTCGCAAAGTGAGGTGAGATGATTATCTCCCCTCTTGACCTCTTTGCAGTCTGCAGTTTTGTGTCCGTGGTGGTTGACATGTGTTTAGACAGATGGATGAAAATATATGTGTGAGTGATGTTTGCGTTTGTCTGAGTAAGATAAACAGAACTTAGGCGAAGCATGTATGCCTAGCTTTATATGATGCTACAGTTGAGTTTTGTTTGTTTTGCAGTGAACAACTACATTTTCAAGACCTTTGCGATTGGACGCCTGCATTTTGGTACTCCCTTTCACCACAAAAGGGACATCATACATCGGTACCGAAACCCCTCTGTAAGTGCTGCAGGTGGCCAGGTGTAAGAATTCATGGAAGTCAACTTTTCCTGCAGTCTGTTGGAAATTGTTCATAAGGAGATAAAGTTTGTTATCCTATAAGAGAAAATAGGTCAGATGTGCCAGTTGTAAAAAAAGTGACACAAGACTGAAAGGTGGACACATCATATGAATTAGTAATACCCATTTGAAAAATGAACAGAGCATTGTGCATATCATATTGCATGTCCAGTATCATCGCTGTGCAATACACCATATCATTGATAACAGTTTATGAAATGAATGTGTTAACTAAATAGTAGATGAATGCATAATGTGCACACACGAACATCTCATACACACATATGCATGCACACATGCAAAATTATTAACATTCCACACTTATGCACATTTGTCCTTGTAATAAACTCCAGAGTATTTAGAAGCTGAAATCAACAAATAGAAAAGAATAAATCATCAGAGAAATGCAGTATGCACACTCAAGTATCGATCCCCCCATTCTTTCCCGTTCACCTTCTCCCACACAAAATGCAGGGTACACACACACACACACACACACACACACTCACACTCACACACACACACACACACACACGCACGCTCGCACATTTGCGCGCACACACACACACGCTCGCTCACACACACGTGCATGTGCACACTTTTCTTTTCTTAATGAGTTTAATGAATGCCAGCTCAGCTGCCCAGTGACATAGAACATGAAAGATGCTGTGTATTCCAGGAGTACTTCTTTGACCCCAAACTGCTGATGGATGGGAAGCCCCCCAATGACCGAGGATGTCGCTTGTGTGGCAAGATCGGTCACATGGTCAAAGACTGCCCCAACCGATCACAAAACAGAAAGCGACAAGTAAGTGTATGTGGCAAGATCGGTGACATGGTCAAAGACTGCCCCAACCGATCAAAACAAACAGAAGCGACAACAGTAAGTGTATGTGGCAAGATCGGTCACATGGTCAAAGAGACTGTCCCAACCGATCACAAGACACAAAAGCGCAACAATAAGTGTGTTTGGCAAGATTGGCCACATGGTCAACGACTGTTCTATTTGATAACAAAACAGAAAACGACAACAGTAAGTGTGTGTGGTGAGACTGGTCAAAGACTGTCCCAAGCGAACACAAAACGAAAAGCGACAACAGTAAGTGTGTGTGGTGAGACTGGTCAAAGACTGTCCCAACCGAACACAAAACGAAAAGCGACAACAGTAAGTGTGTGTGATGAGATAAGGCACATGGTCAAAAACTGTCTCAACCGATCGCAAAACAGAAAGTGACAACAGTAAGTGTGTATGTGGCAAGACTGGTCAAGGACTGTCCTAACCGATTGCAGAACAGAAATCGACAACAGTAAGTCTGTGAGGCAGAATTGGACATCTGGTAAGGTAAAGGAATGCCTTAATAGTTACACAAAAGAAAGTGACATCAGTATGAATGTGCAGCAAGATCGGATATTAGTCGAAGACTGTCACAATCAATCACAGGACAGAGACAACAGTAAAGCACACGTGATGTATGTGTATGTGTAAGTGGACGTATATCATAACACATCACTAAAGTGAAAGCTACCACAGCAAATACTAAATATTTTCAACGAACTCTTTCCTTTATTTTTTCTTTGTTTAAATTTGTTTTGTACACACTTAAGGTCTCATGGTTTGGCAGAGGTAGTAGTCCACAAGCTTAAATGCTTTCGAAATAAAGCTGAATCTGGATAGACACTAACTTTTAAAGAAAAATGTTCATGTATTAGGGTTATTATAAAAATAGATGATAAAATGAGATGGACCATCATAGAAACACTATCAGATGATTTGGATTCCGTTCTTATAAAGCTACATAATCTTGTGCAGAAATCAAAACGACAAAGACCCAAAAGATGCCAGCAGCCAGCAGGACAAATCAAACCAGAAGAAAACATCCAAGGAGACCAAAGATCAGGCCCAGGCCCAAGGCCAGAGCAACACCCAGGGCAAAGGTCAGAACAAAGAGGGCAAAGGGTCAGGGCAACAAGAAGGAAGACAGGGATGTCAAGAAACAGGGGGATGCGCAGGTGAAAGCCAAAAGGAAGGGAAAGAACCCAGACCAAAGTCGGCGGAAGGACAAGAGAAGCAAGTGGAGTCTCGTTCGGGCCAAGACAGAGGGGGCAAAGGTCAGGGCAGCCGACAGAGTCAGGCGCAGGCATCAGCCGGCAGAAAGGATTGTGGAGCAGCTTCATCAGAGGAGAGGAAGGGTTCAGAAAAGAAAGAGAGGAGTCATCCAGTACAGACAGCCCCCAGAGTTAAAGGTAAAAGAGTGTGGAAAGGAGTGTGTGATCCTTTAGCAGCTGGTCTGTGAAGTCAGTAACAGCTCTCTGATATTTCCTTTCTTCACTTTTCTTTTCATCTCAAAACTCCGGCCCTTCCCATACCTCTGCCTCCTTCCCCCACCCTACCCCCCCCCCCCCCCCCCCCCCCCCCCCCCCCCCACACTCCAAGATCCTCCCTTCACATACCTCGGTCCCCTTCTCCCACCCATCCCCTGTCATCACTCCTACCCCTGGTTCATGCTTCATTCCATGCTATTGTTCAGTAGTGGCGTGTGTGTGTGTGTGTGTGTGTGTGTGTGTGTGTGTGTGTGTGTGTGTGTGTGTGTTTGATCAAGGGTGAGTGTTTTGATAGGGTGTGTTTTAAATCCCAGATTATGCTTTCTCACTAAGAAAGATTATGAGAGCATCTGTTCGTGAAGGGTTTCTGCGTAAGATTGTTTTAATTATCAAGCTATAGACAGCCATGTTCTGTCTTCAGGTGATTTTATCATATATTCATAACAATGATGACAGTTAGATTTTAGATAGTCTTACCAGTTCAAGCACTAGCACTTTTTTTTTTTTTTTTTGCTGTCCCAACCTCTGCGCCACCCCAGCACCCACGCCGCTCATTCCAACACCTCGTCCACAGCCACAGCCCGGTCAGCCCCGCCACAGCCCCGGCACCGGCAATCCACAAGGAGCAGTCAATGTCAAGTCGTCAAGAGGCAACCCACCGGAGGAGACACTGCACTGCTGCCAAGTCACTTCGTGGTGTTCAGTGGTGCCTGTTCTGATCTAACATACGCAGAACACCACCTACTAAGCCTCCTACTGACGACAATAATTGCTTAGTCGCGGAGCCGGCATGAGTGAGCTCTCCCCCCAGAGGGTGCCACCACATCCGTCTAATGACAGCCCCCATGGATTCGCCGATACCGGTGACCCCGATGGAACCAAAGCAAGGCCACAGACATGGAGAGGACATCGAAATTGAGGTCACCATGAGAGCAGGGCATGAAGGGCCACAGAATTTGAGACACTAGCACTTTGTTTGGACTGGTTACTTTAAGAAAAAGGAATTTTCCCACTAAAAGTAGTTTTTTTTAGTTGTTGATATTTTTTGTAATAGTTGTCAAATTTCCTGTATAAATCACAAATAAACTAACAAATATGCTTACTGAAATAAGTGTGATAGATACCTGGTAATTCTACGCATTTGTCAACTGTTAACACTGAACATGGATTGTTGTAGAGTGAGTTTGACAGCAGCGTGATGATATTGTGCTATGCAGCGGCCACAACGTCGGCTGCAAACAGTGGAGTTTCCACCACCTCCACTTCCATCACGACCACTGCAGCAACCTCTCTGGTCACGACCACAACAAGCAGTGGCAACATTCCCCGAGTGCCTCCCGCCTTCAGTTCCACACCTCAGAGATCGCTGTCCCAGACAGAGGGCGCCCCCCATGTAAGGGTCAAGGTCGTGGGTGGAAGTGTGAGTTGGTTGGTTGGATGAATGGTTGGATGTTTGGTTTGTGGTTCTTTCATATTCTGTCTTTTTTTTTTTTTTTTTTTTTTCCTTTTTTCCCTTTTTTTTTTCCTTCAAAATTTTCCATTCCGCCTTTGTTGTAATTCTGATTGGTAGGCTGTTTCAGTGTTTGGTTTAACACAAATATCATGGTTAGGTCAGATGGTTGGTTAGTTACAAAAAAAAATTCTTTTTATAATCTTTTCATGTTATCTATTCTTCAGTGTACAAGTCACAGCAAGAAGCCCCTTGATCGTCACCCACCATTCCCACTTCCCTATCCCTGATTCATGATTCTCTTGTGGTTATAGTACATTGTGCACCTGAAGTGATGGGTTTAACGTGGAGGTGGTTTGTTGATACCTGGCTGTTGTTGGTGAACTGTTTCTCTGTATTCCTTGATTCCAGGATCACCGACATGTCAATGTTTTATGTTTCAGAGTGGCGTGCTGCCTTCACCTGTGCAAGGCAGCCCCGGTGTTCAGTCCAGACCTGTCACTTCCACACCTGCCCAGCCAACGTCCCCTGGGGCTGCATCCGCCAGGTGTTCAGATGGACCTGCAGCAGCTCTTTACCATGGCCCAGCGCTCAGGTGGTCAGGTGAGGACTGCTGTGTGTTGAAAGACTGGGTGAACAGGAGATACTCTTTGGTGTGTGTGTGTGTGTGTGTGTGTGTGTGTGTGTGTGTGTGTGTGTGTGTGTGTGTGTGTGTGTGTGTGTGTGTGTGTGTTGTGTGTGTGTGTGTGTGTGTGTGTGTGTGTGTGTGTGTGTGTACATATGTGTGTGTGTGTGTGTGTGTGTGTGTGTGTGTGTGTGTGTGTGTATGTGTGTGTGTGTGTGTGTGTGTATGTGTGTGTGTGTGTGTGTGTGTGTGTGTGTATGTGTGTGTGTGTGTGTGTGTGTGTGTGTGTGTGTGTACATGGTGTGTGTGTGTGTGTGTGTGTGATTGTGTGTGTGTGTGTGTGTTTGATAGATTACTTCCCTCTCACTGTAAACTTTTTATTCCTCTTTTAAATGTATTGTTACTGTTAAACAACTCATTCCGTTTGAACTTACGTGTGGAATAACTACCTACACCCTGTCGGTATGAGGCGCATTTGCATGATAGAGTTTTACAAACTCTGAAAACGGAAATTGAAAGGCGATAGCCAGCACTTTGCGTGACTGGTGATTCCGGAGTAGTGAGTGCACTTTTGAATGGCCAGTGTCTATTGTTCCTCCTTCCTGCAGCCAGCACTTTGTGTGACTGGTGTTTCCTGAGTGGTGAGTGCACTTTTTGAATGGCCAGTGTCTATCGTTCCTCCTACCTGCAGCCAGCACTTTGCGTGACTGGTGTTTCCGAGTGGTGAGTGCACTTTTTGAATGGCCAGTGTCTTCGTTCCTCCTACCTGCAGCCAGCATGAAACTGGAAGAAATTGTTTATGTGGACAGGTAAGTTTAAAAGTCTTTCCGGGAGTAAAAATCTGTGTGTTCTTGGTGAAGTTTTTTTTTTTTCCTTTCTGCTTCACAAAACAAGGTATTTTGATCATGACACATCTTCTTTGATGAGTCGCATGAAGATATAAGCAACGCTTTTCCTAGTGACTAGGAGTGGTTTTGAACCTCAAATATTTCATGACCTACTCTCCAGTATGTCAGTTTGGCTTTTTGTTTAGGGTATAGGGGTAGAATAGGAAGGGGGGGGTGTTGTTGAAGGAATGGAGGACAAGGACTGCTCTGTCTTGCTCGCTCAGTGGTCTTTGTCCATTCTGCTGATTCCAGCTTCCTCCTGCACAAATCGTTCCTCCCATCACAACCCTAGAACAGCAGTCCACAGAGAGCAGTTCATGTCAAGTCATCATGAGGTGATCCAGCAGAGGAGAGACTGCACTGATGCCACATGTTCAGTGGTGCCTGTTCTGATCCAACAGTGGCAGGGCACCACATCCAAAGTCCCCTGCTGTCATTGCTTAGTTGTTGGGGCAGCACATCATTGTGCTCCTCTGGAGGGTAGCACCATGTCCATCCAGACCGATGACCTTGACACAAACTGGTCGCAGGCTCGGACCTGCCAAGGAAATCCCAAACTGAGGTCACCTAGGGAGGAGGGCATGAAGTGCTGCAGAATTGGAGATTTTTCATTTTGTAAATGATGATTAGTGAAGATGAAGGGAATGATGTCAAGATCTGTTGTGCTCTGAAACTACAAGACAGAGCTGTATCTACGCTTTCTTTCATAATGTGTCCTGGCATCAGCCAGGTCAGACACCTGAGGACTGCTCTCAGAAACTCATCCATTATGTGAATGAAACCTGCTGGGCAGGGGGAGGGGGGGGGGGTGTCTGCTCTTGATTTGAGCCCATATCACAATCGACTCTCTGTATAGGAGCCAAGCAGGGCCAAAAGTGATGGGGCCTTTTTTTTTTTTTTAACATATTTGTGCCAATTTGCATTCAAAAGTGTCAGCATTTTTCAGCTGCTGTAAGCAAGTGGTTGTAGTTTCATTTACCACACAAAAAAGTTCCCAGAAGTCATTTTGTTTTGGCTGAGATGTTTTGTTTCTAGCCCCATGAATGCAGAAGGCACTGCGGAACAATTCCAGAATACAAACACATGTTTCAGAGGCATTCAGTAGAGACTCTGAATGCATGCAGAAAGGCAAAAGACACAGGTTGTTGTGCATGCTCCATGTGTTTCTGCTGTCTTTGTTGAAAAAGAACGCATATAATTTATCATGCTGAATAGACGTAGATGGAGGCTCAACAAGCCCAGTCATGTTGGCCTGGTTACCAGAGCAGTACAGTGCAGTTCTCTCTCTGTCTCACACTGATGGTAGAGATCAACACAGACAGAGGTCTTGCTTTGCCTTCATGGCTTGTCTAGACCAGCAAAGGTGTACGACGCAGTTCTGTCTTTTATCTTCCTGTCGCAGAGCTGTGTGTTGGCGTGATCAGCTGTGACGTCAGGTGAAAGACAGCAGTGGCTTGCTTTTTCTCCACAGCCCTCAACTTAAAGCTGGGCTCAGTAAAAGGGAGAAAGCAGGGTGGTGATGTGTCTAAGTCTGCATCTGCATGAACGTCTATAGTTAATCTTTTTAACCTCACACTCTGTATGTTCCTTGCAGTCCATGAGCCTGTCACCTCAGGAGGGCCGGAAGCAAGAGCCACTGGCACCAGGTCTGCATCCCAGTCAAATGGCCTTGACCCCTGAACAGCAGGTGGCCCTACTGGATGCACAGAGTCCCCCCAAGGCCGTGCAGTCCACGAGCAGTGCCCCAGTGTCAGGGTCTTCTCACTCCCCTAGAGGACCCCCCGACTCCCCAAATGACCCAGGTGCCAGTCACAGCTCTCTTCCAGGCGCAGTCCCCGACCTCACTGGGGCAGCTGCCTGCCCCCGCTTCGTTTCACTTCAGCCAGGGACGCCCGTGCCTCTCCAGACCTTCTTCCCATCCCGCCCGCCACCTCAGCAAGTGTCTGCCTCCCCGTCTGTGTCTCAAACACCCCCTGCATGTTCAGGCCCCACAGCTGTGTCCATGATGTCCCCCACCCACAACATGCCTGGTCCTCCGCAGAGGATGCCCTCACCTCTCAAGTCGTTGTTGTTCCCATCGTCTCCTCCCATGCGGCAAGTATCCACCATATCCATCACTTCTTCAGCTTCAGACCCCCAGACTTCCTCGACATGGAATGTCCAAGCTAGTAGTCCTCAGCAGATGACTCCATTGCCTTTGAAAGCGTTGTTCTCCTCCCAGTCTCCAAGACCCTCTGTAGGGGCCCCAAGGGGCCCAGACCCAAGGCCAGAGCATCATCCTAAGCAGCCGGTGTCTCTGAGGTTTCTGTTTCAAGCCACCTCTTCCCAGCAGCAGAAACAGCAGATGATGCTACAGCAGCAGCAGGCACAGCAGAGTCAGGCACAGTATCAGTATCACCAAGCCCAGCAGCAGTTCATGCACAGTTTTATGCAGAAGTTTCAGGAGCAGAAGCCAACAGGTGGAATCCCTGGTACTCCATCGGCAACAGTGCAGCATTCAGCGGCTGGGAGCGGACTTTCTCCTCCACCTGGATTTCAATCCATCACCTCCCATCCTCAGCCCATGACCTCAGTGGCAAGTTCCCATCACCAGTACCTCCCCCAACATGTCCAGCTGCAGCAAAACCAGCTAGACAGGAGTGGGCACCAGAGCTCTCCTGAAGGCCCATGATCACCGACAGCAACAGGGAGCTGCCCCCAATCAGAACGCACCCACTGCCCTGAGCGAGCCTCAGCCCAGTGCACCACACCTCCAGCCGGCCTTGCTCCAGAAGCATACCTCGGCAACGCAGCATTCCATGCCCCCCTTCGTGCAGATGGTGCCTGCACAGAGCCCCCTGGTCTCCCCTGCTCCTATGCCGCCTGTGGTGCACAGTTACCAGAGGATGGTCTCCCCTGGCCAGCCCCTCAGCTCCAGCCCTCTGCCCATCATGCAGCAGACTCAGGGCACGCCCCCACCGCAGCAGCCCCCACCCCTCCCTCCGTCAGCTCCCAGCCGCCATCCCACCCACCCTTCCAGCGTGCCTGGCCTTCCCCCACACCCCATGCCGCCCATGTTCAGTCAGCCGATGGTGTTGCTGTCCCAGGCCAATCAGCCGGTGGTCGCGCAGATTCCGGGAGATGCAGCCAGTCAGGTGTCCAGCTGGCCCCAGGTGGTCAGTTCAGGTGCAGATGCCTTTGCCATGCAGCAGCAGTTGGCCTTTTTTTCCAGCAGCAGCAGCAGATGCTGCAGCAGCAGATGGCAGCCGTGTCGCAGGGGATGGTCACCGTGGGTCAGGCCTTGCCGGGACAGGCAGCACCTGGGATGGCTTCACTGCCCCACTTCCAGGTGAGCTGGGGGTGTGAGTATGTGAGTGTGGTGTGTGTGTGTGTGTGTGTGTGTGTGTGCGTGTGCATGCGTGCATGCTTGCGTGCGTATTTGTGTGTGAGTGTGTGTGTGTGTATGTGAATTTGCTGCGTGTTTTGTGTGTGTTAATTGGTATGTGTTAGTGCATGTGTGTGTATTGATGTGTGTGTGTGGGAGAGATTGGTGTATGTGTTTAGGTCTGTATGAATTCCTTTTTGTGTGTGTAGGTGATTTGGTTTGTGTGTGTATGTATGATTTGTTTAAATGTACATGTGTGTGTGTGTGTGTGTGTTGAATTGTGCTTGTTTGTACACTGTGTGTACATGTGTCTGTGTCTGTGAGAGAGAGAGAGAGAGAAAGAGAGAGAGACTTTTCTCTGAATATCTGTAGCTGTGATCTTTACACAAGAGCTTGAATTGTTGACTTCAAGTTATTGTGAAAGAAGAGGCCATACAATGTTGCCTTCATAGGCCAGTCGCACTTTGTGTTCAGTTTTATGTTAGATGCATTTGTTTATATTTGGGCCTGCACATACATGACTATATGCCATGCATATTGAAAAGATTGGTAGTTTTCAGCCTATATCAGTTTTGACCCATGTGAGCACATAGTCCATTGACAGAAAAAAAACTGTCTGCATTATTCTTTGAGCCTCTTTCCATCAGTAGATCATCTCTCTCTTTTGAGGGAAATGTCAAGGGGTAATTGTGGATAATACCCAGAGGATTAGCTTTGCAACCCTAAAATAGTTTAAAGATATCTGCTCAGACTGAGAAAGAGTCAGAATGGTTCAAAAGTATTGTTTTTTTATCTTTTGTTGTTTTTTTTTTTCCCCCAGATGGGTCAAGCCACTCAGACCATCAAGAGAGGTAAGAATGTGATGGTTTCGTGTCCCTAATACATATAACGGTGTATGCTTGTCATTTTTGTAACCTGGGCATAATTGCGGATCAAACTGGCCAAAAAGAGGCTGCTTACCAACAAGATGATGCTGGGCATCAGGCTTGATGATGGAGTTAAAATGGTGCGGACGCATGGTGACACGGTGTTGAGTTCTATATGTCTCCGTGTTACATTTGAGTATAGCATGTGTTGAATGTGGTCACCCTCCATTAGCATGCTGCCTGTTTTCCTGTGTTGGACACTGCATTGCCGAAACAAAATTCCTTTGTTAAATTCAAGTTTATAGAAAATTTCTAAGAAATCTAAAGTTTTCCTGAATTTGGATTTAAGCTGCTTGAGCTCTTGAAGGAGTTTGTATTTCTGTTCTGAGTGTGTGTGTGTGTGTGTGTGTGTGTGTGTGTGTGTGGTGTGGTGTTGTTCTTCAGTTTAATGTCCTTCCACTTAAAGTGATTCAGACAATATTATAGTGTAGAGTGAGCTTGATGTAATGAATGAGAGAGACGCATTTTTTAGGGAGTGTGTAAGGGAGTGTAAGTTTTAAAGTAGTATGTAAGGAATGTAATCATAACCCTCCACCCCATCCTATTCATCAGAACGTTTAACTTAAACTAATATTGTAATTGTAACAATCACAAATGCTGAAGATAAATATATATTGAACAGCCTAATAAACATTTAGAAATAGATTCAAGAGTAGCAAAATTGTTTAATATAGTAGATAGTGATAAAGGAGTCGATCCATCAACAAAACCCTCAGTCAGTACTTGATTTTTTTTTTTTTTTTTTTTTTTTTTTTTTTTTTTCTTCTGTCCCAACCTCTGCGTCACCTCAGAGGCAGTGCACCCACGCTGCTCATTCTGACACCCTGTCCACAGCCACAGCCCGGTCGGCCCTGCCACAGCCCCGGCACTGGCAATCCACAGGGAACAGTCAGTGTCAAGTCGTCAAGAGGCAACCCCCCGTAGGAGACACTGCACTGCTGCCAAGTCACTTCGGTGGTGTTAAGTGGCACCTGTTCTGATCTAACATACGCAGGACACCACCTACTAAGCTCCCTACTGACGACAATAATTGCTTAGTCGCGGAGCTGGCGTGAGTGAGCTCTCCCTCCGGAGGGCGCCACCACGTCCGTCCAGCGACAGCCCCCATGGACTCGCCAATACCAGTGACCCCGACGGAACCAAACCAAGGCCACAGACGTGGAGAGGACATCGAAATTGAGGTCACCATGAGAGCAGGGCATGAAGGGCCACAGAATTTGAGATTTTTTTTTTTTTATGCTGATCGATGAGAATGAGGATGATTAAGATGATGCTACGGATTTCCATTTCGGTCTGAGACTACATGACAGGGCTGTACTCTACGCTTCCTTTCATAATATATCCCGGCGTCAACCAGGCCCGAGAGATACAGGCACCTGCAGTGTTGGTCAAGAAATTTGAGCAACACACTCAGAAACACATCCATTAAGTAGATGAAACTCGACTGTGTGGTCCCAGTCTTCCCAACTGAGTCCGCAGCAACTCAACTCTGGGTAGGAGCCGGTCGGGGCAGAAAAAACTCACATGACTTCTGATGGGATTCAAACCCACGACCTCCCAACCGGGAGTCCGTGACGCTAACCACTTTGCCACGGTGGCCGGTCATACTTGATTTATTAAAAAGCTCTTTTGTTTTTGGACAGTGAATCAGTAAATGGTTGACACGTATAGAATCCCAACACATGCATTTAATATCTTTGCAATATCTTGTTTTAAACGAGTTTAAACAAAGCCTATGGATTAGACTTTCAACCTCCCTGGATGAGAAAATAAATCTTTTGTATGAGGTCATCTCATTGTTTTTGTCATTACATTTGATGCAATTGTCATGATAATATATGTCCGAGTTCCTCAGTGTTTTTGTTGCATGTTGGTGTTTTAATTATATTTATAATAGAGAAACATTCTGCCAGATCTAAGCGAACATTTATTGTCACTGTGCCGCTAAGGTTTTGAGCTTCCTTTTTTGCAACTTTGTCTACTTGTTCATTTGCTGATATACCACAATGAGAAGGCACCCAACAAAAAATAATGTTAATGCCTTTTTGGGAAAGAAGGTATACTATATGATTGATTTCAGTTATGTCAAATTGTACACATGAATTAGAAGACTTAATGCCATTCAGTGCTGCTTTTGAATCAGCGCATATTACGATGTGTGTGGTGTGTGTGTGTGTGTGTGTGTGTGTGTGTGTGTGTGTATACTGAAAGACAGAAAGATGTGTGTGCTTAGCTTCCATCATACAAGAGGGTATGTCTAGTAAATTTCGGATTCTTAACATATGTCGTCTTTTCTGAAGTACAGAATAAAAGAAACCAGCAATTAATTGTGTACAGTGGCTGTCTTTACCATTTTAATTTTTTTTAGATATAATTGTTGATCACATATGTTTGAACAAGGTCATTGAAGCATTCAATGATTCATCCATTCATGACCTTTTCCCTTCATTGATCACCTCATTGTTGCCGTGCAGAGAGCCAGAACAGCTGTGGCAGCAGCCCAGACACCACAGGCTGACAAAGATGATGGCATTGAAGACCCTGCGAGTGGCAGCAGAGCCGACAGCTGACCATCTCTCATCTGCTGCCGGCACGGCGTCTTCATCAGCAGTTTTTACTTCTGTTTTTATTTGGGGAATCAAAGGATGAATTTAGATGGATTCTGACACTGCATGAATCCAAGAACTGGGATGTTCCATTATCTGTTTGTTGTTAGACGGTTACGAACCAGTTTAACTTCCCCCATAGTAATGATTTTGTCTTGTTTGTACGATAGTTTCCTGCTTGATTTAGTTACCTGTGTGTGGGGGATTATGTTATTCATCATGCAGTGCTCTTCTTATTCAGTGGCTTGTAAACGGGACAGAGGATGAATGTCAAGCTGACATGTGGAACACACAGCATTGATCGTCCTGAACCATATTAGCATGGAAATGTAAAAGTGAAAAAATCGTACATTCCCCCAAAAGAGGATTTTTTTTTTTTTTTTGCTTTAACTAAAATTGTGTTCTGCTGCTGAGATGTAATAGACACATGTAGGTGTATATAATTTTTAACATACTTGACATAGATTTCACATGTCAGAACAATGTGGAAGAAAGTGAAGGTAAGTCTGTTGGTCAGGGAACAAGGTTGCTCTTATCGGCAACAGTATTCCAGACTCCTGTGTAAAGCTTTTGTGCCAAGTTCATTTTAAGGACAGTTTTTAAAGCCTTTTTTTTTTTTTTTTAACCCCTGTTTGTTGGCGTGGTTACTCCTGTGTATTAAGTCACCCTGCACAGTTTAGTCAGCACAGTGTGTGTTTTTGTAGAGTGTGTTTGGTGTGTTCATGTGACCCTTTAAAACGAAGTCATTCTGGTGTGTTTGTGTTCCCGTGTAAAGTGTTGTCAGTTCTGTTATTGACAAAATGTTTTGGGCACTGCTTGCTAGCAGCATTCTAGAACAGTATTCACATGGTGTGATATTTGTGGAACGTGAGGCACGAGATGCATGTAGAGCACGGGACACACAGATGTCTGGCGCATAAGACGTACGGCATAGGAGTTTCTGTCTGAACTGCAAGTCATCAGACAGATGTGAATCTTAGGGCCTGCAAGTAGCCCAGCTGTCGGGCATGAGACACACAAGTAAACATACAGCATACAACGAACTGAAATCCAGTACCTCACAGGCAGGCACAAAATGTGATCAGAGCATCACTGTCAACTGCTTGTTAAAATGATTAGCATTATCTTGAAACAGTTTTTTCTACCTATTATAACAATTAACATTATTTTGATACAGTTTTTTATTGATTTCATCCTTTCAGCTTTTATGGCATTGACTATCTTGATTTGTTTTCCTCCTTATGAGATTTACAAAGGACATGTAAACATTAGAGTTTACAATGTTTCCAATATAATCATCTTGCTGAATACCATTATTCCAAATTATCCATTGCTATGCAAGTATTAAAGTTCCTTCTGAGTTTAAAGAAAAGCACCTTTCTTTGTTATAGCTTAGAGATTGTTAACCTCCTGCTAATTACCAGCATTTTCAGATCACAACGCACTTGAAGCGTAAAACAGATTCATGTTTTTTTTAATGTACTTTTTGTCCTTCTATATTTTTTTTATATCCTGGTCATTTCAAATGAAAGGGTGCTTGAAATTCAGTACATATTATTCTGAGTGTTCTTCTTCTGGTCAAACTTCAGTGACTATTCTACCTTTCCTTTGTTGTGGGATTTTGATTCTTTCTCTCTGAGACTTTGATTGGTTTATTCTTTGGGCCAGAAATAACTTTTGAATTCTTTGTTTCTTCCCCTTTTTATCATCTTTTGAACTTTATATTTGCGTGAGCTGTGAACGTACAGCAGAAATTCCTTCCACTTGGCTGAAAATCTACCTGCTTGTGTGCTGTTCATCCCCTCCGCCCAGCTAACAATGCTGTCTGGTTGCATGTTGTTTGTTCCAAAGCGACATTTTGTCCTTCTTTCTATCCATTATGAAACAGCACAGCTAATACTCTACATGACTAGCTTCTCAGCAACTTCAAGATGGTTTTTATCACAGTAAGATTAAGTTTGTCAGTTAACATTTGTAAAATGCCTTTTCCCCCCATGTTTGTAGTGTTTTGTGATGGGATAGGTGTGGGGGGTCGTAATGGGAGGGTGGTGTGACCTTGAAAGAAGTTTTTTTGCTATGATGATTGATCAGAATGCCTTCGCACTTCAGCAGCAGAGGAAATGATGTAATGGTGGGAATGAAGATTGTGACGCTGAAGACATTGAACTGAGGTAGATTGAAGCAGATGAGATCCACTTTGATCACAGTTTTGGGGGATGATTTATATAAAGTTTATGGAGGGTTCTGCCAGCAAACATTGTTGGCAACAGGTGTTTTCAGTTCTTGTGTTGCTGGTTATGAGTTTATTGATATCATTGTACCTAGGTGAATTTGAAACCTTTGTTCTTTTTTTTTTTTTTTTTTTTTTTGAGTGGTTTGATAAGATTTAGTAAAGCTTGTAACAAATCAAAAGTGTTGATGTGATTTTGAGCTTTCTTCAGAATTCACTCAGCACACATGAAGTGAAATTTGTCAGTAGGTTTAAGGTTAAATTTTGCCGCGCTTGGATTTTTGCAGGCATTCAGCATTGCATGGGGTTGTGCCAGTGTATGCGACTGTGGTTTTGTTGGGCAGTTTATTCAGTCTGGCAGTTGTTCAGTCAAGCTGGCAGTCGTTCAGTCAAGCTGGCAGTCGTTCAGTCAAGCTGGCAGTCATTCAGTCAAACTGGCAGTTGTTCAGTCAACTGGCAGTCATTCAGTCAAGCTGGCAGTCGTTCAGTCAAGCTGTACACCTGGCATGAACATATCCTGTCCACAGCTTTGTTTTTCTGTCCCAGGCAAGACACTTAGTGAAAGGGCCGAACAAACAAGGCTTACACATTTCTTATCCAACATTTTTTTGTTGTTGTAGTCCAAGCAGAGGCATGTATCAAACTTGTGTACTAGTTAACTAGGGAAAATTAAATTCCCAGAAAGTGATGACGTAATTTTTGCACAATTGTGTATGTGTTGTCATTGTTTGAATATCGCTTGACCACTTGTGTACAAGCTTTCATTTCGTATCTACATTATCTACAGGAAGATAACCTAGTTGAGTTTGGTATTAAAAGAATTGTCGGGAATTCGCCTATTCAGTCATCTCAAGAGCATAGATATATTACATTTTTCATGACAACCACTAATTATCAAACTAACATCCCTACTTGTAATGGCCGCTGAGCAATGTTGAACACATTGTTGCCAGACCGGCTTTACACAGATGACATTCAGTTTGCCGAGTACAGCGCGGTTAGCTGGCTGGTGGGGAGCAGCCTGCAGAAAACACCCCTTTCCCTGACCTGCAGTCACTGCTTGGCCTCTGCAGCTGCGGGTGAGCTGTAAACTCCCCTGCCTCTCAAAACTAAGTAGCTTGCTCTGAACAGCCGTATGTCATCCCTGTGTCTGAGGCAGTGTGTAGAAGATGGGTCCATGCTTTGAGTTGTGTGAATGTGATTGTAGATGTGTACAAATACAGCAGAGCAGCATTGGTGTGTGCCCATGGCATGCTTCAGATTACACAACAACAAGATAAACTTGTTTTTGTAGGGGAAAATGATCACTTCTCAGATAACAGTTATAACAGTGGCGTAAAACTTACAGTGTACGTGCTTAAAAGTACATTGTGGAAAGAGGCAAAAAATTCACGATTACAGTTTGTCTGCTGGCTGCAAAATTGCTGTTAGTTTTAATTCTTTCATGTTGGCCGGTTGTTTGTTCGTCAACTCTGGAAACATCTTTTTATGTCATTTGTAAAGATCTTATATTTCCAAACAGGTGAAATGGTTTTGTTGACTGTTCTGACCTCTTGTACATGTGAAATTTTTGTGGAAAATGTGGGGTTGTTTTCACATCATTTCATGTCTGTCTTCTCTTTGGAAGTTTGAACGCATTCATCGTTCATTGTCCACATTGTCAGTGTAAAAACCAGAAGAAAAGCTAGGAGAAAAGTGTTGTTATTTCTTCCTGTATTTCTGGTGATTTCCCTCAATTGATAAATGCTGTACAGAGTATATACTTGATGACATGACTTTTGATCAACATGCAGTGTACATTTTTGACTCGTGTGAGTAAACTAAAGTGATTCTGCGCCATGACCCAGATTTGTTTGTATATGTCTCTGGTGTGTGTGTGTGTGTGTGTAATGTTTACCTGTAAACTGTCACTGGCTTTTTCAAAGAAACTAAAGATGATTGAGAACCTATTTTTGGCAGAATTAATTTTGTTAGTAATTCTTTCTGTCCTTGCCTTTTCCTTCATATTCTTTGACTGGAATTCATACGTGTTGCATTGGGCCTCATAAAGGTCTTTCATTGCTTCATGGGCTTCATTAACCCTTTCATGGCCACAGAACCACAGGGCTGCTTGCAGTCTGAATGCCACTGGTGCGGTTTGGCACCACAAGCATGCTATGATTCGGTTGTTTATGTGTGTATTTTCTTTTCAGGTTTCCTCGTGTATTTGAATCGTGCATGGAATATTTTTGTGAATGTGTCAGCTTGGTGTAGGAGTGATACCAGTTGGTTTAGTGGTTCAGAGGTGACAGCCTTGTAAATCAAGTACCCCACAGTGGCTCTGTTGAACAGCTGCAAGCAGCTTCGGGGACAGCCGGGGGTGAAAGGGTTAAATGGACATCCCAGAAGGTTCACGTTTAAAGGAAGATACATTTCAAGCCGAGGTAAAGCGTGAAGTGTAGGGCACCATTTTTACTGGGAGTTCCCCAAGGGCAACAAGTGCAGCTAGTACGTATTGTTCTCCAGGTCCGTCCCTTTATCATGATCAGGTTTTCTTCACCAGTTGAAATGTTGCTGTTTTTGCAAGTTGTCTCTTTGCACATGTGTGGCCAGATATAAACACAGCATTGCAGGAGGCTCGTTTGGACTGATAATGATGATGGTGATGGTGACTACTAGTTGTGCCCAGTCACTTGAGAGCTCTGTGTTTCTGACAAAAAATGTTAATGCTAGTGAAGAATGTGCTGAGAAAAACAAGGAAAAAGCTGATATGCCTATGTAGTTTGTACGGAAAACGTTGTGAAGCACAAAATAAAATAGAAATAGAATTAACAACATTGATTTTTTTCCAGACATACTCGCACAAAGTAAAGACAATTGCATGGGAGGGTCATTTACATGGAATACTGTAAAAGATAATGTTGTAAAATTAGTAACTAATTGAAACACATCTGTTTTGAAAATGTAGGCTTGACAGTATCGTTGTTCTACATTTTTATTTTAATCATGGATAAGATCCTATCAGGAGTAAAAGAAAAAAATTGCAAAGACATACACATGAAAAGAAGAAAAAAAAAAAAAAAAGCAGAAACAGATTGTGCTGTCTTCACCCAGCAAAGATGTAATATTCAAGGGCATGCAATAAAGAAGCTTAGGGTAGTGTCACTTTTTTAAGGCTGGTATTACATTTTTAGACTTAAGAACAGAGAGAGAAAAAAAAAAATGAAAGAAAATTATTGAAGCATGTTAAAAGGTATCCACTGAAAATTTGAATCAATTGAGAAAAACTTCAGGGCTGCATTGTCATGGGAAATGACCACAGGGTTGAAAATCAACAATGGAAACAAGCGCAATGGATGGGAAAAACAAACAAGGAAAACAGCATACTACAGCTACAACAAATCAATAAATGAAACAATGTATATTATGAAAAACAGGTGAGAATGAAATAATTTTGGAATGACTTGCAGAGCAATGGGAATGGAATATAATCAGCCACTGAGAGTACAGTAGGAATAGCATCACCCAGTCAACTGTGATACAGCCAGAAATAGCATTCAGTGATATGAAATGGAAATG
This sequence comes from Conus betulinus, assembly GCA_016801955.1. Taxonomy (NCBI): domain Eukaryota; kingdom Metazoa; phylum Mollusca; class Gastropoda; order Neogastropoda; family Conidae; genus Conus; species Conus betulinus. The sequence goes on from JADBJO010002172.1 coordinate 130,344, forward strand.
TGAGTTGTTTACAAGTGAAGAGGGTGCAACAAAAGATGGCATAAACTACTGTGCATTAAGCAGTAGGCAATATAAGCCAGTGAGATGGCCTCAACCGGTGAAAAATCGGTGAGTGTGACTTTACTGACAATACACTGGGATTTTCATCTTCTTACGAGCCAGTGAGGATGGCCTCTACACGTGAAAATTCAGTGAGTGTGACTTTACAACACACAATACAGGGAATTTCAACATCATACATTGCCAGTGAGAATGGCCTCTACCATTTGAAATCAGTGAGTGTGACTTACCACTGAAAATTCACTGTGAGTGTGACTTCACTAAACAACCACATTGAGATTTCCATAAAACCATTTGATAAAATGTGGCAGAATGTGGCCAGTCATATGAACACCGGCAGACGCCTCACCAAAATGAGAAGGCAGCAGAAATGAGCAGCCAGAGAAATACTCGGTTGTAGTCGGAGGACTGCCCATTGCACTACAACTTCCATCTTTAGGGGGTGGAGGTGTGTAATATCAGGCCTCTGAAGTTTAAATTTGTTACCATTAAAAATACTTCCTTTAGGCACCTACGGACACATCATCAGCATGAAACAGTGTCACTTAGACCCCAAGCTGCCTTTGTAATCAGATGGACTAGTATCCTTCATCTTTGTGTACTGTTTCAGGTCCACCACTCTGTATCACACACAGTCTGTTCCATGTTTCCTTTACCATAACCCATATCATCAGCGACGATGCATAAATGAATAAGTTAACTGAGGCCATTTCACTGGGGAAAAATTATTTCAGAAACTAGCCTCCATCATGTCCTGAAGTCTTGGTTCCAGTGGTAGGCACAAAGTTGGAAATGAACTGTAACTGTACCCCCCCTATGGGACTGACATAGCTCACACCATGGTCACATCCAGACATTCACCTGGAAGGCAGATGGGAGGCTGCATGAGGGGGGAAGTGATACCTGTAACTTTTGTTCTTTATTTTCAAGGTAATATTTGTATACAAAGAATCTCCTAAGGAAAGAGCAGATGCTAAACGTTTTTCCTGCTTGAAAATATGTTCAAAATCTGACTGGATCCGTTTCATGAAAGCGTTTGGTTTCATCTACACTGTGCTAGATGGAATAACAATAGAAAATTTAAATTCTTCTTTCTTCCCCCCCCCCCCCCCCCCCTTCCCTCCCATCCCTCTCTCCCTCCCTGTTTATCCTTGTCCCCATCTCCCCCCTCTTCTTTTGTAATTGAAAAACCTACAAACTGAGGAATCTTTTCTATAAACAGTGTTAATACTTGGACACATGTCACAGGAATGTTGATTTGTATAGTATGTTTGTGGGGGTGTAATTGCACCATTTCTTTTTTTCCTTTTTTTTTTCTTTTTAAGTATTATTATTTAATCTACACATACAAAGATACACATGTCACACAACAAGATCAAGAAAAAGAGAGAGCAAAATCAAATTAAATATACGATAAAGTAACGAACTGTCATTTGACTGTGAAGGATAGTTTAAAATGTAGATTGAAAGCATTCTTTTTGATATATATTCATTCCCATTATGTATTATTATTAAGAGTACTTATATACCACCTGACCCTGGCCAGAGACCAAGCTCTTAAGCGCTTTATGATCTGCATTCTCGTTTACACAACGGGCTGCCTACCTGGGTAGAGCCGACTGAAGAACTGCCTGCTGGCGCTTCATTCAGTCATTAACCGTGTCATTCAGTCAATATCGTTCATTTAATTAAAAACAACTTTCATTCTTTCGATTTTTCATGCAGAGTGCATGCAATGTGTAACATGTCATCCATACCAACGGCCAAACTGACCTTCTTTTCCGAAAGTTGGTGATGGAATTTTACATGTGTGCAAGATGTTATGCGTGTGTTCACACATGGAAACTCAGTTTATAGTCTCATTTGAAGGACTGTTTGGGAAAGGAAGTCAGAACCAATGTTAACTCTGAGAGAAAAATCCCCCTGTACCGAAACGGCCCACAACCATGTATTGAAACATCGATGATGATACTATGGCAAGGCCTGTATTTATAAGTCAGCAGGTGTTTACTATGCTTCTGCATATTTCTTGTGACACAGTACTGTTTCATGTGCTTTTGAAATAGAGCTGTCCTGCTGGTGTACACATAGGTCACCAGTCTGTCCCCCTAGTGTACACATGGCATCGTGTTTGAAGTACAACTGCCTCAGTGGTGTACACAATGCTTTATCTTTGAACACGGAGCTTGCTACTGGTGTACATGTAGCTACATGTTTGAATGGCTTGTCCCGCTGTACTTTCTGCCGGTTATCCCGGTGGTTGGTATTCATGCATGTGGAACAGATGAAAGAATTATCTCCCTGTCTGTTAATGAATGATATACGTAGACATTTGTTGATATTGTTACTGCATTGGATTTGTGTTTTTTTTTTCTATTTTCTCAGAGATTGAGACTACATTTAACTATATTAGTTACTTTGTGCTTTGCTGCTTTACATCATATTCTGCTGCGACTTAAATTAATGTCTATGGTTTGCTGCATCGACTGCTGCCCTGCTCTTTTTTTTTTTTTTTTGCACATTGACTAAACTGAGATAGTGCACGTGTGTAAATAATGTTGTACCTAAGCAGATATTATATTAAAGGTTTCTTTTTATATTTTTTTTTAATGTAATTTAAATCGTACATGAAAGTTATACTGTCAGTATTTTTTTTTTTTTTGCATTGCTCACATGAATTTAGGGATGAGGAAGAAGACGATGTGCCATGGCAGGACTGCAGTTCTTCCTGCTAAAGGTTGGGCTTGATTTCCTTGGATCGAAATGTTTTCTTTTACATGATTCAAATGTTGGTTGTTGTTTTTTTTTTTTCAAATGATTCAGTGCCCATCTTGTGCTGAACTGAATGAAGATAAGTGATAGCTTGTTCATTTTCGTTGTCCTGAGTGTTTTGTATCTTCGCCTGAAGAAGACCTAAGAGGTCGAAACGGGTCGTGTTTTGTCTTGTGATTCGTTTGTCCACATCTTTTCTTTTCTTTTTTTTTTTTTTTTTTTTTTTTTTTGTGGTGTGGTACTACTAACATCTGAAATATGTTTTCTTTGTTCTCCATGTTTTCCTCTGCACCCTTTCTTTTCTAACAACAACAACAACAAAAAAAGGTGAAAGGAAAAACTGACATTTGACTGATTAAAAGATGCACAAGTATGTGTACGCATGTGCTGTTCTGTCCATCTCAGACAGCTTTTTTTTTTTTTTTTTTTTTTTTTTTTGTGCATATTCTTGATGTTCCTCTGTCAGATACATGTTCTTGGAAACCTAGTTATTCTTTGTCAAGTGCTTGCAGAGACTGGTTGAGGCATTATTTGTGATCATCCCCCTTCTTTTGAATTGCTTCAGTTAAATGATGTCCATTTCACTTTAAATCCAGGTGTTGAAATTTATAAATGATGTAGAATATTTTGATATCCTTTACTTATTGAAATTCTGTAAAATGGGTTTAAATTTCGCATGGCAACAATCAGTAGAAATGTGTGTGTGTGTGTGTGTGTGTGTGTGTGTGTTATTGCTTCTCTTTTTCTTTTCTTTACAAGATGATCAGCAATGCATTATTCACTGTATTCATATCTGATATGGATTCATTCTGAGCTTGATTAATTGCAACCGGTATTTGTTGTGGTATAATTGACTTGAAAATGGTGCATACATCTTTATGTCTCATTGTATTATCATAAGTGCTGTGCTTTCTTGGTTGGAAGGTTTGTAATTGTGCATTAGTTTGTTCATTTTTTTACCTACATGTTTATATGATGAATCTGTATAAACAGTTTTGCAGTGGAACCATTGTTATGTTTTTTTGCTGCATATTTATGACCGTCATAGCAACACTAAAGGCTTTACTTTGATTATGTCAATGTAACCACGATCTCATTAATAAGATTCTAAGGCAAGCTGATTATTTTTTTTAATTGTGAATAGTTGCATAGGTATAATTGGAACATAGAGGGTTTTTTTTTTTTTAATCTATGCTAGGAATATTTCACAGGTATGTCATTTCCCACATCAGGAACCAAAATCGGATACCTGAGTGCTGAAGTCTTGACACACAAGTTACCTTATGCAAGGCTGCAGACCATTTTGATTGTTGGAATACTTTTCAGGAAATGGAGTCATGGGTTCTGATCTGACCAGCATCACTAGAGTGATTGTTGCACAAACTCCCACAATGCTTTGGTGATGGTATTGGTCCACAGAGTGCGGTCATGGATGTGCTTTTGTCGACATAACCATATCCTTTTTTTTTTTCTTTTTCCAAAGTCTGCTTCTGTATTAAAATCACATCCTATAAACAATGTATAGGGTCAGCATACTGTTTGAATGTGTTTGAGCATGGAGCAATGTTTCAGATGAACTGAGACAAGATCCACACGAGCATGGAGCAGTGTTTTCAAACGAACCAAGGCAAGGTCCACACATACCAACACGATTCCCTTAGAGAACAACGCTAAGGATTCATTGAGAATTTTGACAGGCAATGAACTGCTCTCAAACAATGTTCCCTCCCCTTGATTCCTAGTCCAATTTTTTTTGTTTTTTACTCACATTTCTAGCTACAGAAGACAACTCTCGATGGGCATAAATGTTCACAATACGGAACACGTTCGTTCCCATCGCTGTCAATGAAGGTTTTAATGTTTATCTTTCAACATCGTCTTTTTCATACTATCGCTTCCCCTCTCCTGCGTCTGTGAAAAATAAATGATAATAAACAAAAACATTTTGAGGAGTATGATGGAGATACACAGTGTTTAGTTCTCAATCTGCAACTCTGGGCGTGAACCTAAGTTGACGTCACATTTCACAGCGTGGAACTCACCTGTGACCCTATCTTTACTCCAGCTTTCATTTTAGTCTGTCTCTTGGAACTACAGAGCACATATCATGATAGGTGGGGGGGGGGGGGGGGGTGGGGGGGGGGGGGGGGGGAGAGAGAAAAAAAAAAGCATATTTTAGGCTCAGTTGCTGTGGCGTCTACTTTCAATTGCTCCATCACATCTGGAAAGAACATCTTCATTCTTAAAGGTTGGCGGGCTGTCATGAGATTCCGGTACCTCGTTGAGTGAGCTGCTTTGTCTTGGAGGCTTCTCACAGCAGTCTTTGGGTGGCGTTCATCGCCATAGTTATGATGCTGTTCAGCTGGTGGCAATTGATACAGTGGCCCACTACTAGAAACCGTCAAACAACATGAGCTTTGAGGCTTGTGTATGACAAGTGGACGATGTTGTTGTTGTTCTTGCAACGAGCGCTCTCGTCGGTATCCAGATGGACTGGAAAGAGATGGAGCTTACACGTTATTTTATTTTATTTTTTTCAAAAAAAGGGCAGTTGGGTCCTAGATGTAGGTGGGTTTTTTTTTTTTTGTTTGTTTTTTTTGTTTTTTGCAAAAAAGGGCAGTTTGGTTCTAGATGTAGTTCTTCAGCTAGTTCATTGCCTCTACTTCTACCTGCAAAGATCGTTTGTTTACACGTCAGAGGTGGTGCAGAGCTTTCACACGTTTTACCGTTTCTTGCAACAAGGAACATCTCACGGCACTACTGTCATTTGTGATGTTCCAATATTGAACTGTTTCAGTCTCTACTGAACTTGACGCTGTTGGTCAAATTAAGGGGCGTTGTAAAACCCAGGGAACTGTCTGGCATTGAACTGAATCTCTTCCCCAGAGGTCCGTCCTTCTGACCCTTTCTTTCTGTGTCAGCGGTGAGGTGATTAGTAGGCTATTGGCCAAAGGAATGCTCTCATAGCCGATCTGCTATTGCCCTGAACTATCAATATCCTCGCCGACTGGACGGAAAATCGATGGCAGCGGTGCGGACATAATGGCCGGGGTGTCATTGTGACCCAAGAGGGGGGAGCTAGGATATGCCTAAAGTCCCGTAGATCTTAGACCTCTTCGTCGATTTGGCCGGCCAAATCTGCCTTAAAATGCTGTGGTAGAAAAGATCAACTCGTAGTTATTTCGTTAAGTGTGTGTGTGTGTGTGTGTAATGTCACATATTTATAAACTCACAATTATGTCATGCGCACGCAAACTACACACATTCTTGCGCACAGCGAGCAAGCTCAAAGTCAAAGAGCTAGTATTTGGACGTCTTCAAGTAAAATTCAGAAGAAAAGGGGTTAGTTACCGCCACAGCCACAGACAAACAGATTACAAGGACGAAACACAATGCATTTAGACCTCTTCGGCCGTCTTCAGGCAAAAGCAAACAATTAGTTGTTTTGAAGCTGTCTTCAAGTAAGAGATTCAACCGCAGGTTTCTCTCTTTCCTCCCTCCCACTCCCTCTCCCACTTCCTGAAAGTATAAATTCAAAACAAAAATTTAGCGTGGTATGCACGTTATTTATTACCCTCCCCTCTCCCTTTCTTCATCTGTTGCCCCCCCCCGACCCCCGACCCCCACCCCCCTCCCCTCCGTTAATGTCTGCATGTAGGCATTCAAGCAAGGGGACGTAGACGTTGAATGCCGCTTTCTCCACCATTGGCGGTCAGTGATACCCCCACCACCACCCACTACCCACCACCGCCCTCCTCACCCCCAACCTCCCTCCCATCTCACAGGCATTAAGGAGACCCAATCGCCCGTGTCGGTGATTGATTTGTGTTCAGTATTGATCTTTCAATCGTTGGTCAGGAAGGCTGTCAGGTTTCCTCGAAGAATGGATTCCAGTGTGCCTGGCGGTGTGTAGAAGCCAGCCAGCCATTACCTGTAGTGGCGCTAAAGCCTGGGTGATGGATGGACTGAAGGGGAGTTTGATTGCACCGGGATAAGCTGGACGTGTTGAATTGATTCGGGATCCATTTAGTGAGAGCTGAACCGTCGATTCCCTTTTGGGAGGTTGGTTCATACATAAGTGCGGCGCAACTATAAAGGGGGTTGAATGGGTGATTACTTGAATAGAAAACGAAACTAGAAACAAAGGAAGGATCTCACATGAGCAGGGTAAAGGTAATGTCGCTTACAGCCAGTCGACCGCAGAGGGTCGTATCAGGGCTGTCGTCACGCTGAAGTCGACTCACAAGTTATTATAAAAACAAACAAACAAAAACACAACTTCTAAAAACACTGGAAATTTGTTTAAAATCTTTCCTCCGTGAAATGTTAGACCAGATGAAAGATGTTAGTCTCCCTGAGAAGTTCAAAGAACACATCAGGTGGGACATCTCTGAACAAGGTTTTCATGGAGTCGGCTGTAAAGTGTGTATGTCTCACATCATGCACGTCCCAACACTTTAAATGGATAGGATTCACTGTGAGTGGTATATGACATGAAATGCACCATGGAGCTTCTTCACCTTTCAAAAGATCAGAATGAGTAGTATAAAACGAGTGGCCTGCATGCAAACGGCACAAGACTGTTTCTTCTTTACGGCCGCCTCAGGAACATGGTGAACACTTTCAGCTTTGGACGGGAAAAGAGCTTGACAGCAGAAGGTCTTCAAAGACCCCCCCCCCCCCCCCCACCACCCCCCCCCCCCCCTTTCCCTCCCAGGCAAGCGTTCCGGCCTCGAACTTAAATCCAAAGGGGCCGGGCTGTACATGCATGACCCCTACTTGCCCTTCTGCTGTCTGTCTTTTTTTTTCCCCCATGGAGCTGCCTGGGTTCCAGCCAGCTTCTTCTGGGTGTGCAGGTGTCTTCAGGAGATGTCTATTTTGACGGGTGTCTTACCCATCTCGCTGTGTGACTCCTGCTCTGAGTTGGGAGAAATTCAAAGCCTGATGAAGCTCACTTCTGTTTCGTCCTCCACCAGGTCCAGCTGGAACTGTTTCTACTAGCTACCTCTGCCATTGCCTGTAGGTCTCGGGTCCTCTTCTGACCAGAAATTGTAGGTGCAAAGGCCAAGAAGTATAGGGAATCAATAGCCAGTGCCTACTAATACTTCCACTGCCGCTACTGTCTCGTTCGGTCCTTGATATTTCAATGCGCAAGATTACAAGTCATTCACAAACAAGCATACGTTCGCGTGCAAACGCAAGCACACACGTACGCGCACGTACTCACTCACACACACACACACACACACACACACACACACACACACACAGACCATGATGCAATGTTCGACTATGTTTCGGAATACGTTTTTTCCAGCCCAGTTTAGGATACATACGTGTACGAAGAAGTTGAAGAAGAAGGAAGGAAATCCCCAACCGTGAAGAATCCAACAGTCACACAAACACGAGCTTGCGCGCCCCCCCCCCCCCCCCCCCCCCCCAACACACACACACACACACACACACACACACACACACACACACGTAACTCAAAGAGGAACCATATTTTAATGCTATCGTGACTACTATGATAGTCAGTTCGCAGGTGTGTCAAACCTGTCCAAAAGTATTGCATCTTAGAGAGAGAAGGTGGGGTGGGCGGCTTAGTGAACTCTGTCTGTCTGTCTGTCTGTCTGTCTGTCTCTCTCTCTCTCTCTCTCTCTCTCTCTCTCTCTCTCTCTCTCTCTCTCTCTCTATCTATATATATATATATATATGCGTGAGCGCGTGTGTGTGTGTGTGTGTGTTCAAATTCTGAGTACTTTGTCATATTCATTTTACTGTCTGTTTTTATACATGCTGATTGTTGTACGTTATGGTCCATTTCTATATGCTCCCCAAGCCCACCCACCCCTATCCATACTCTCTTCTACCCCTTCATTATCATTATTTTTTTTATTCTTATTTTCATTTTTGTTGTTTTTCTTTTTTCTACACTTCCCTTTTATTTTCATTTGATGTTCCACTATGATTGCGTGACCGCCTTGTTTGCTTTTTTTTTTTTTTTTTTTTTTTTTTTTACATTATTCATTTCACTGCACGTTGTAGTCCCTACTCAGGGCGAGGACTGGATGTAAAAAAAAAAAAAAAAAAAAAAAAAAGCGCATCAGTACTTATCTATTATCCTCGTAAATAAAGAACTTTATCTTATCTTATCTCATCCCCCTGCTCCCCCTACCGAGTGCTTTGGTACGGGATAAATAGGTCAGCTAGGCATCTTTTCACCATGCAGTCTGCAGTGACGCACGGATGCTGTGCACATAGGCGAGCTCGGCGGAAGTGCATCTCATTTGAGAAGTGTTCATTAAGGGTCAGGTAAAGAAGCAGACGAACTTCGACAGCGCGACACCTACCAGTGTCGTTCAGGACATACCACCCAGTGTGTATTCCGTTCAGGAGCAATGCTGTGCCGAAGGGGTCAATGACGGACCAGTGCTAGGGCCTCCAGTTCATCGGAGAGAGTCTTGCGATTGCACTGCACTGCGACAGAACTGGACAGCTGTAGAGGGTCACCACGGCGTTAGTAGTAACTAGACTGGGTGAGGGTGATGGTGACAACTAGACTGGGTGAGAGTGATGGTGAGAACTAGACTGGGTGAGACTGATGGTGATAGGAGACTGACTGGATGGCAGGCTCTGACTCGGACTGGGTAAGTCAGCAGAGGGCTCGGCAAGAATCCTGACAAGGTGCCCGAGACAAGAGTCTGGACTCCCGGTAAGCTACGGTGCATGTGCGTGGATATGCAAGTGCGCTTATCCATCTCTCTCTCTCTCTCTCTCTCTCTCTCTCTCTATATCTATATCTCTCTATATATACCCTGACGA
>JADBJO010002172.1:142500-155000 GCA_016801955.1 Conus betulinus
TGTATTATTATTGATCCTCAGACTAGATTCAACCCTCGACAAAAGCACAGAGCACGCTCGGCAGAAATCCACGCGTCGAAAACCTGCTGGGCGAAAGTGGACGTTTCCGACCGCCCATTGAAAGGTTCTGCCAGGTCCTCCTCCTTCACCACAATATCCAGGTCCGCCTTCACGCCTGACTCGAGTCTTAATGACCGCACTGGGATAAAAGCAGATTAATCACATAATAACAAGGATTATTTACAAATTACTACTACGACAGTTACAACGATGATAACATTTATCAAGCGCCAGGCTTTCGATTCTGGGCATTTCCATACAGTCACATGCATCCTAGTGAATGTTGTCATATCATGGAATTCCATCAACGAATGTACGGCACAAGATGCATGCATGTATACATAGAATTATTTGTTCCGAACTCATGCCCATTAAAGACCCCCAATCACATTGTAGTACGCTGTAAGGTTGAAGCTGATTGGCCTGGCCAGCAGCTCTAACCTTCCCTCTCTGATCGACTGTCATACCCGTACAGCAAGATCAAGATACACGAGGCATTTCACATGACAATGACATTCACTTTCATGTGCGTTACGTAATGTCAGCTGTAATTTTGGCGCGTTTCTTCGATGCTTGCTAGCTCCGTCCCAAATGATTATCGATTCTTGTCGTCAAACATTTGAGATCAAATTCCTTCTTCAAGGGACATCTTTCGATAACAGTTTTAAAAGTAGCTACCCAACGGAAAATCAAACGCCATGAATGTCTTATCTAATCACTCATCGTTTGATTGGCTAAAACATCCACCCCAACTTTAATTAAAAAAAAAAAAAAACCTTCGCCAGCTGGAAGGAACTCTCAGTCAGTACTTTGAGTCCAGATCACTGTGGGCCTGACGTACATGTCGTGGTGACGATGCGTGCTGCACGCTGAAATATCATCCACAACTGTGGTAATTCACCTGACCCATTAAATGAGATTTTTAATAAAAGATAAACGTTGTTTTGAGTTGTACGACAGGATCAGATTTTATTCATTCACATTACAACATACATGGGCATACCCACCACCTGCTAAAACCGTACGCAATGACAACCACAGCAGTGGGAGAAATGGCCATGTCTCCAGCCGTTTTCATGTGACTGCTGCATTGCAGGTGAGAAAAGTCTGTCACGTCACGATGTTCCTCATTCAGGCAGGTTATTGAGCATTCTTACACACACTCGCCGCTTGAAAGAGTTCCGTCATCGGGACCGAAACAACACTGTCTCTTTTATCAATCGCAATACAGCGCGTGCACCAGACCCACAGCGTACAGGGAGCCGTTTTGGTATGTGTATTCCGCAAACGAATCAAAACTGTCGTTCCATACGCATCGGCTGGAGAAGGCTATGCTGGCATGCTGGGCCTGACCAATGGCAACGTTCGTCACAAGTTTGTAGCGTGGGTGACCCAGATCCTTCACGCGCTTTTTGATGGCGTCGGCCAGGGAGGTGGTGAGCTGGCGGCAGTGGGTGTGGTCGTACTGCCGGCCGTCCAGCATGTCCTCCATCACCTCACGTAGCACTCTCCTCGCTGCCACCGCACAGAAAGGTTTCTCCTGAAACAGACAGCGGCCGTCGTCACCCAATGGCTGCGCTCGCTTTGTAGACACGCTTTCATCTTTAATTTTACTTGCCTAGATCCACAAATCATCGCACCATCTTAACCCCAAGATGACAGAAGTGCCTCTTTCTGCGCATATGTATCTTTTCTGTTACTTGAATAAAATGTGTGACGGAAGAAAAAAAATGACAGAAGTGGTCTCATCAACTCGACAGACAAAACAAAACAAAAAAAAAGTTCTGACCTTTTCGTTTTGTGATCCTATATACATAACGGGCATCAAGATGTTTACCACCTTGTCAGATACACCGGAATGGGCATACACGCGAGTTAAGAATAGAGACAGCTGTAGTTGAATCTAGGTGATGTAAGAATCATAGAACTGAGCAAGAAAATGCTTGTAGAGCGGTGCTGGAAGCGTGAGATTAATCACCAGGAGAATCAGCCATGACGAGGATGGTAAAATCCTGATGTATGATAAAACTAGAAGTCAGTGAGGTACTGTGGGCCAGTGGTTGTGGTAAGTAGCTTTGTATGGCTAAATAGTGGGCCACTTAAACATGTGTGCAATACCGAGCAGTAGAACCAAGAACAGGGCAACGAGAGCAGATAACTATTCAGATACGTGCACAATAAAGAGGGACAGAGCGATGGGCCATTTAAACACATGCAAATTAAGAACCCGTTGAAGCGAGACATGGGGGTGAGCTTTGGAGGGCTAAACAGTAGGCCATTTAATTACATATACAATAAAGAACACCAGAACAGTGAACTGGGGGAACTCCTCATTAGTGGCTCTCTTTAGACACAGGTATGACCTTGTGGAAGCAGACGATTGGCCAGTTCAACACATTCACAACGGGACCAGGAAGCGCCATGACAGCAACAGCTCACACGTACCGGCTGACCCTGTAGCTGTTCTCATAGGCCCCGCTGAGGACCACAGACGGCGCCGTGACGTTGTTGGCGGCCATGGACGGACGTCGGCTCTGCTGCGATGAAGCACCGATCGTGAGGAGGAAGGACGGACGATTGGCGCTGCCTGTCCCCGCTCCTGCCGCTGTGGAGGAGGACGACGAGGGTGTGCTGCCGCCAGGACCCAGCTCCATGACGGACGGGCCTCCGAAGGGACTGTGCCGCGTTCATCGTTGCAGAGGATTTGGGATCACTGGAACAGGCCAGTCACAAAGCATGTAGAATCTGAACAACGAGAAAGTCGAGGAAAACAAGTGTAAGCTGTCGGCCCCTCAGTCTGAACACGGTGAAGGAAGTGAAGTTTTAACATAGAGAAAGATCTAGGGATCCGAGCCATTCTTTGGGCAGCATACCGGGAACATCATGTTTTTTTCATGCTTTTTTTTTTTTTTTTTTTTTTTTTTTAACCATCATGTAAGGACTCCAGAAGACCATTCATACATGGCTGCATACAACTTTCCATTTCCAACAAACTATTGTTTCTAGCCTAAACACAGTTTTCGAAGCTTTTATTCTTCTTTGGCAAAACTCAGTAAACTGCAGAGATACGTTAGGGAGGAGGAAGATAAGGTGGGGGTGGGGGGGTAGGGGTGGCGGGGAGGAATGGTTGAGATCTAAAACGAATGAAGGCGTCAAGAAGATGACAGGAAAATGTTACTTTTCAACATATTTCTCTATGATATCCTTTCAGACCATGGTGAGTAAAATGTTACGACTGATCGAAACATTGGATCTGTTAATTTCAAGAATTTTGAAAGCATAAGTTTATTCCATCTTGTGGATAAAATAAATGAAAAACGGAGAGCGAATTTACTCTCAGAGTGAATCGGCCAGTGCGTCGGTCAGTCAGGTTTAGTGAATGTTCAGCGCAAAAAAAAAAAACTAGTGTTGAATCCCACACGGGCATTACCAACATGGAAACGTCCGCTATTGACCATTTTAAAACTGAACGACTGAGAAGTGGGGGGAAACGAATGAATGTAATTAATCCTTCAGTCTTTAACGACTCAACAAAATTAAGAAAATTATGTGTTTCTGTATATAGTGGGCATTAGCCATGCTCTCTGGCTCTTTTACATAATTACTTCACACAAGTGGAAGCAGGCTGGCCAAGCGCAGAGGCTGGTGATAATAGAAACAGCTGCACCAGAAGTACTGATGCTGCTTTTAATGACAATAGCTGCAGTACCCTTAACATTGGCAGCAATGTGTGTTTGTGTGTGTGTGTGTGTGTGTGTGTGTGTGTGTGTGTGTGTGTGTGTGTGTGTGTGTGCAGGCTAACAATTCTTCCATCATAACATCAATGACTTGGCAGAGATTTAAATGAAAGAAAAACAAAGGGGAAGAGAGGAGGAAAACGGGGGAGAGAGAAGAAAAAAAAAAAGAACATAATGTCAGGGAAATAATAATGCTAAACCCTTCACTATCAGGATAATGGGGTCCATGGTAATCCTTCCTGAAGACAGATCAATGCACATTGCCAGCTCCTAGGCCTTTCGTCTGCTGGATCGGACTCATCAGGGAGACACGGCTGATTGTGTCTGTGCTCACCTGGTATCAAATGGAGAGAAACACCACAGTCTAAAATTCTGCGGCGCTCTTACCACCAACGGTTAAAAAAAAAAAGAATCCAACAGCACCCCAAAGCAGCACATACGTACATATATTGCAGTATCTATAACACTGGCAGCAATATATATATATATATATATATATATATATATATATATATATATATATATATATGTGTGTGTGTGTGTGTGTGTGTGTGTGTGTGTGTGTGTGTGTGTGTGATAGTATCTCATAGCAGCAGCAGCAGCAGCTATAACACTAACAGTAGTAGCTTTCCCCATTTTGTCTTTTCTTTTTCCTACTACTGTTCCCTAAGCATTAAACACACCTATTCCTCGTCGGTATTCCTAATGCCAGTAGTTCCCTGACCGCGAGCAATTTCAGGTCGCTGTGGGGTAACCTGCATGGAGACCCCGCCTTTCTACAGCGACGAGTAATTTTTTTTTTAAAGTAAAGAGGATTCTACATTCAAAGCTCTTTCATTGTCAGCAGGAACTATCACGGAGGCAGACGGAGTACGCATCCTACACCCTCCACCACCACCACGTCCCCCCAACAGCCGTCCCCATCATGACCCTCACAACTGTGCAGACCAGCAGACGGACTTGCCACAGGAAGGGAAGCGGAGAAGGAGCCGAAACTGAAGTCACAATACACATATCAGGTAAGCTTGCTAGAACCACGTTCAGAGTGTGAGGCCATTGTAGATCTCTTAAGTGATGACGAATGAATATAACAACGAGAATGATGAGGGCCATCATTTTTCCCCCTCCTTGCCACAAACCTGCAAACTGAATGCGCAGGCGCAGTCATTGTTGTTCACGTGAAGCATTCATACGCTAAACGCTGCCGTGATACAATGACAACGTGCCGCGAATCAGCTTGGAACTTGCGCCATGGCGTGTGTTGACGTGACGTCCTGGGACACGGCTGCATGAGCGGTAGATCTGCCTGCAGACAGGCTGACGGACAAAACATCGAGGACCCTCTCTGTCCACTAGGGTCTACGGCGGCTTCAGATCCACGATGACCACTATCTCGACTGGGATTAGGAGGGAAAGGGGAATGGCTGGTGAGGAGGGGGGGGGGGGGGTTGGGGAAGGAGAAGGACTGTGCCCAGTCTACACATACTTTGTCTACTTATGTTCGACTACCAGGGAGTCAGTCAGGTAGAAGAAAGGAAGCCTTGTTTTATCTGGCTGTTTGACATAAACATAGGACTTGCAGACTGAATCGTGCCAGAATGAACAGGAGTACAAACATGTTCCAGGGAAGGTTTGACTTTTTTTTTTCTTTTCTAATCCTTTCTCCCCTTAACCCCCCCCCCCCCCCCCCCCCCCCCCCCCCCCCCCACACACACACACACACACACACACACACACACACACACTTACCCTTCCCCCAATATTCTTATCTTCAGCCACATTCGCTGGGGATTACTTTTCACTTTTCCACAGGATAACCACAATGTCGGTACAATGCACAGGATAAGCAAATACATAAATCAGACACAGGATTAGTGCGTACACATGCTTGACAACCCAGTAAAATCCTTCAGTCTGAATGAACATGAAACAGACAAGACTAGGATTAGTGCGTATGCATGAAACTAAAAGAATTCTTAAATAAATGTCAGCCCGCCAGAGAAAAACAAACGAGTCACAAGAAGTCTTGTCGTTTGTCCACGTTTCTCTGGGCGGTTCGCTGACATTATTTAAGATTTGTTTAAAAGACAAGAGGTCATCGTGGAGGGGAGGTTGAGGTTGTCTGATTGTGAGCAGACGTTGCAATGTACATCTGGCTCGGTGAATGTTGACAGTAATGCAGAACACTGAACTACAGACTGAATGGAGAACACTGAACTACAGACTGAATGGAGAACACTGAACTACAGACTGAATGGAGAACACTGAACTACAGACTGGCGGTCAACGGGTCATAGAGAGTTTCTATTCGTTATCATGGCCCAGCCGACGACTGTCGACCTTTTCAGGGCTGTTCAACTCAGACCGGAAAAAAAGACCACACAACTGAACTGGTCCGATCATCATAAGGCTACTTTCTCAAAACGATACAAACGACACAAGTACTTCGTGCCACAGTAGCAGAACTGTCGGCATTCTGGCGGCAGACGAAACTAGCCTGCGTCAAAGCTCCCGCCATTCCGTTTGAATTTTCACCCCCAGATTTGAAAAAAAAAAAAAAAAAAAAAAAAAAACCCACGCAAAATGTCAATGAAAAACGTTCGATTGTAACAACAACATTACATAAAGGCTACCAGACTAAACAAGTCACTCAGTTAAAGAAGGCTACTCACTGTGTGCGTAGCTTTCGCCGGCAATCCGGCCGACAATACATTTCAAAAGCCGTAAGGGCAAACAGACTGGGCAGAATGGACAGGTGGTGTCCGCCCTGACAGTGTGTGCAATTGTCGCCATACCTAGTCGCCAGAGTACAACACAAAAAAAAAGAGAAAAAGAAAGAAAAAATGATTTTAAAAAATCTGCCAGGTCACAATAAACTGTGACTAGAAATAAGTGTAGGGAGAATGGTCAACAAAGGCAGAGAAACAGTTTACATCCGCACAGAAAGAAGAGAGAACACACACACACACACACACACACGAGAAAGGCAGAATCAACGAAAGTAACCGGCAAGGGAAAGTCACTTGCACAGAACTTCCAGATGGTGAAATATTACACCCGCATGACACATGGAATTCCGTTTTCCCGGAGCAAATATCATAATTCCAGCCAACCTTCAAACGGTTCTTGAGGTCCCACCTGAACCACGTGTATGGGCTCACAGGCTTTTGGTCAGAGGAGTTACGCGTTGTTGTACGGATACCGGTTGATTTTTATGGTAAATTAAGAACAAAAGGTTTAAAAAAAAAAATCGAAATGCAGTGTCTATGGATATCGATCATAATTTTCATTCACAGTACACAAACATTTTGACATCAGCAAACTGATTTTGCCTGCACTGGTATTTGGTAAGAGGGCAGAATTTTGACAGCTTTGGAACTCGATAAGCGAGCAGAATGACGCATCATATCAAACGCTGAAAACACGCATCACGGTTCGATTATCGATGTAGCTTACCAGTGTCAGATCAGCGTTGGAGGCAGTTAGAAACTGAGAATGATTAGACCTATACATTTGTCATTCATATTTACATATGGTACAGCCAAAAGTAATAAGTCACCTGAGACAAGAATCACATTGTGCCCTTCCCTTTTCACCTTTTATTCTGGCTTCAGATCGACTAGGGGGCATAACGGCACCGGTAATTTGAAGTCCCACACGAATGGAGACCAGATCTGTCGTAACGTGGGTTTAAAGCTTTTCAACGTAAAGACTGAAACATAACTTTTTGAGATGATAAATACACCATACCTCAGACTACAAGAACGGAGTGCCCAGGCTCACTGGCACAGGCTTTTTCATATGTATTGACGACAGCGAAACAATACGGCGGCCATTTTAGTACCCCGACAGTTCTTCATGGAGACATGCACCGCAGGGAGGTGATTCGACTGTGACCATAAGATGTAAAACCTCAAGTGCATACACACTGTGCATAGAGCAGACATTCGTTTGTGTTGTTCCTTTTTCTTTTCATCTACTTGCTTTTTTTCCCCTTTAGTTTCAGCATTAAATCTTCTTGAATCATACCGCTAAGAAAGGTCTGAAAATATGCAATGTTTTGTAGCGCAAACGAGCAGACCAACTTAATCTCTCTCTCTCTCTCTCTGTCTCTCTCTGTCTCTGTCTCTGTATATGTGTGCATGCTTGTGTGTGTGTGTGTGTGTGTGTGTGTGTGTGTGTGTGTGTGTGTGTGTGTGTGTGTGTGTGTGTATGGCGAACATGAGTATTACTAATCCATTTCTCAGTATGTTAATACCAGTAATACACAAGCGCTTAAGCACAAACATGCAGGTGCGCACTCATATCACACATTTACACACTTATGCGCATACTCGCGCGCGCGCGCGCGCGCGCACACACACACACACACACACACACACACACACACACACACACACACACACACACACACACGAACAAGTAAATAAACCACACATACACACACATACACCGACCAACATACATGTCCCCCTCCCACACACACTCAAACGAACACACATACGCGCGCGCGCACGCACGCACACATGCATGCACGCACACGCACACAAAACACACACACACACACACACACACACATACGCGCGCACACACACACACACACACACACACACACACACACACACACACACACACACGCGCGCGCGCGCGCGCTCTTAGACACACACGTGACTGTGCCTTTAAAGTTTGAGTTTATGTTTATGTGACCTCCACGAGTTTAGAGACCCACACTCTACCTGGCCCTCTCACCTCCAGTGATGTTGGTCAAGATCTCACAGTCCTTCCCAGCGTCCATCACGCACAAACCAAACAGTCTCACCCGTCACAAGAGTTACGTGCAGCCACCACGAGTCAGTTCCAAACAACGACGGCCTTGCCAGCGTTCAGTCTTGTCTTAGATGAACGGCATAATCCCAGAGACTGATCCGTCCACGTGTATTGACCGTCCTGTGTCTGTCCAGTCATTCCTTACTGACCCACGATGGGTCTCGTAGCTGCTTCTGCTTCCGGAGGCCAGAGGTATCGGGAATGCTGGGAAATGTGGGGTACGGGAAAACCTCCCTCCACTTTCCCCCCGTCCTCATCCCCCACCCCACCCCCCCAGGCCCTCCACTCCCGATCCCTCCACCCCTTCCAGTCTCCAGTCCCCCATTTACTGCTGTCGAGTCTTGGATGGGCCTGAGCGCGCGCGCGATGCATGTTTGATTGGGGGAGAAGGGCTGGGAATAAGAGCGAGAGACTGTGTGTGTTTGTGTCTGTGTGTGAGAGAGCGAGCGAGCGACGAGAGAGAGAGAGAGAGAGAGAGAGAGAGAGAGAGAGAGAGAGAGAGAGAGAGAGAGAGAGAGAACTCAGAACTTGGAAAACCTTTATTCGATTAAGGATTGAGATTTTAGGCAGAACGTATACTTCCAAGCTGTCCTTGCTAAGCTGAATTATGCAATGAGATTTAAAGACAAGGAAAAAATGAAAAAAAAAGGAGACAGACAGACAGAGACAGAGAGTGAGAGAGAGACAGACAGACAGAGAGACAGAGAGAGATGGCTTATTCATTTAGAATTCCAGCAGTAACAAATAGCTGAACAATGATGAATTGTTTCAAAACGAAGTGACTAAGGGCGGAAAATGAAGCAAATTTAGAAAAAGAGGGGGTTAAGTTAGTTACCACCAAGGACACAGACAAAGTACAGGACAAGATACCTTGTTTGTCTATGTCCTTGGGTGTAATTAACCCCCTCTCTTTCCAAATGATGAATTGGTCTGTGACAGTTGAAAAGGTTGAAATAGAACGAAAATTTAATTTTTGGGGATACGACAATAGTAACCAGCTCAGAATGAAAATGAATTACATTTCATGTATACTACCATCATATATCCAGAGTTATTTCCACATTTGCGCATCTAATTATTCACACACGCTTACCTTCATTTAAAAGCCGAGTAAGGAAATGCTGTAGATTGGCATACTGCCTTCTCTCATTTTTCGAGGATAATAAGAACACATAACTAAATGCATCTGACTCTTTGAAGTATTGGAGTGGTGAATGATAATGATGAAGATCAGCAAAAGAGCGGACAACACGAACTAGAATGGATTTATTCTTATCTAATATCTTTGCACAAATTAATTCTACGTCTGTCTGATTTTTATATCGAAGTAAATATGATTTGATATCACTTACTCCTAATCTGAATTTGATAAGCGCATCCTTCACATATTTATTTGTATCAGTTGTATAGCAAAAGCCATGTGTATAATTCGCTTTGAATGATGTAGGCATTGTAAATATTCGGCTTGAACAAACGTTGTTGTCGCACACCTGTCAGTGACAGTCTGTCAATCTTTTGTCTAAAGCAATTCATAAACTGTCAGCGACAGTCTGTCAATCTTTTGTCTAAAGCAAGTCATAAACTGTTCAACAGCTTGATTTTCCCACACACATCCAGATCCAGTCCAAACAAAGCTAACCGGATGTTAGCTCTTCTTACTGCTCAACTAATGTCATGACATGACACAAGCTTTTAAGGGAAGTGATTGTCATGTATCCGTGCTAATTCGATTCGGAATACGATTGTTCTGGTACATTCATCTATGTACTACCAAATCGCCCGCTATTTCCATTGATCATAGCACCAGCAGTTCGTTCAGTGACACCTAGAAAACGTTTCAATGCAAACAAATGAACTTTATAGGTTTGATGCTGTCGTCTACACTCCGTATTTCTGATGCATATGGAAAGCACTAGATGTACTCTGGCATCAAAAAGTTTACGAAAAAGGTTTGAAGACTGTCATATTAATATGGTAATATTCAAATGACGATGACCGCGTTTTTACCCTGCGCAGCCAGGTTTTTACGGGAGGATAAGAGGCTACAGTTTGTGTGGGTGGGCAGGGGGGGGGGGGGGGGGGGGGGGGGGGGATCATTAAATGTTTCTACGTATAGCTACTTGAACTGACAACATTGGTGCTCTGCGACAAAACCATCTTTACGAAAAACGATTATGTTACTACTTTTTTTATATACACTTTATTTTGATTTTCACTGATGATCCCTATAAGATATTCAGATTTTTTGTACCTCACTTGAGTTTCAGATATTAGTATAATGTCCTCTGCAAATGGCATCTAGTAATAAGAGAGTTCTACAAGGGTCGGTGCAAGTAGAATCCCATGCCTCATTTTGTCAATGATACCAGCGGTTAATTTGTTTATAAATAAGGAATATAAGACAGGACTGATCCACAAAGGCAATGTTTTATGATTAGTTCAAGAAGCACCATTTCTAACTCGCGTCTTTCAGTTAGTAAACACGGTCTTCATGCCATCACACATAGTTTACCTCAGATTTCATTGTTCTGTAGGATAGGCCATAGCAGTTTACTGGAAATCGAATCGAAGGCTTACTGAAAGTCAATAAAGGACACATGGAGTTTAAGATTTTGAGACAGCTGTTTCTGGATAATGACAAAAATTGTAAACATAGGATCTATTGTTGAATGATTCGTTAAAAAAAAAGCTGATAATCACTTATGTTATCATGTATATTAATCCACTATTGTAGCCTACGATTTATGATAATGATTATAAAGTTTTCCACTGATATCTTTCAAGCGAAATACTTCTCATATTGTAAGGTTTGTCTTTACTACCTTTCTTTTGCAACGGTGGTTTGAAGATTCTAACCAGCTTCTGAACAAATACCTCTGTTTAACAGATCGTTAAACAATTTAACAATCGTTCAGAAATAAACGATTATATCTGATGCACCCTTCACATTTCATCTAATTGTGCCATCAGCGCTAGTCAATTTTCCACTTCCAATATGTCTCATAGCATTGAACGTTTCCGTATCGTATTTAGATCTTATGTGTATTCTAATGCCATTTGGTGGTTTACTTCCAGATTTTCAGAGCGGTCATCAAATCCCTAAACATCACAAAAAATGCTTAAGTAACATATCTGTACGTAGATCATTCAATAATTGTATTGCGTTGTTGTGCAGGATGATTTCCCTTTTCCAGAGTAAAACTTCGTTCGACGAGAGAGAGAGAGAGAGAGAGAGAGAGAGAGAGGAGACAGACAGAGAGACATACACAGACAGACAGACAGACAGACAGACGACAGACAGACAGACAGACAGACAGACACAGACAGACAGACAGAAAGAACAATATGAGAAGCACTGCCGCAGAGAAGAGACAAATAGACGATACACTGTGCGGAACTCAAGGGCTGGGTTGGGAGGTGGGGTGACGGGATTTTGCAGGCGCTACACTTTGTCCAGTGTCCATTGCTTTTTATGGTTGACACTGGGTTTTCATGCCCCTGTCGGCGGGGGGCCGTAAAACGGCTCTTTCCTCGGCTTCTTTACGACTTGTTCACAACAAAAATGGTGATCTACGTACTCAGGTTTCTGCACGCCCGAGTTTCAGGGATATATTGTCCCCAGTGAACTGCGAATAGTTTGCCGGTATACAAAGGACATTGTTCCAGAGGACTGGAGAATAGCCCCAAGTTAGATGAAGGTCAGTTGTGCTGGTGGAAGGGGGAAAGTGCCCAGGTATATGAAGGACATTGTCCTGGTGGAAGGGAGAATGGTGCCCAGGTATATGAAGGACATTGTCCTGGTGGAAGGGAGAATGGTGCCCAGGTATATGAGGGACATTGTCCTGGTGGAAGGGGGAGTAGTGCCCAGGTATATGA
>JADBJO010002172.1:160000-167500 GCA_016801955.1 Conus betulinus
GATAACTGTCTGTTGAGCTACACTTTTTATTTATTTATTTTTTTATTATCAAATATTCTAACTTTCTAGTAATGTAAACGCTGGCGTTTCATATTTCCCCATTTCCTAGTACCAACGGTATATGGGAAGCATCTCCCACAGTCCCTACTTGCAGGTCCATCCTATGGCGCCATTTTTCTTTCCAGTCATTTATTCACCGACTCGAAGGGCGGATGCAGCATCCGAAACGTGTATGTCAGGGGGTAGGTGGTAGGGGTTGGGGTAAGGAAGGAGGAGAGAGAGAGAGAGAGAGACACACACACACACACACACACACACACACACACACACACACACACACACACACACACACACACACACACTCGCATGCACGCACGCACACACACACACACACACACACACACACACACACACACACACACACACACACACACACACACACACACACACGCAGAGGCACGCATGCACGCGCATGGGAGTGTACGTGCAAATTCACCCACTCACACTGAGGCTGAAACGGCTGCGGACACTTTGTTCCGCTTTTGTAAGTTATATGTTGCAACGGGGGTGAGGGGATGAATGCATTGTAGATTGTGGTCAATCCGCATCCGTTCCGTACTCCAGTCCATAATACATCAGTGCGCAGGCACGCACACACAAACACACATACCCGTGCCCCTTCACTCCCCCTCCCCGCCCCGATGCTCGCGCATGTGTATGCACGTGAGCACATGCACACACTACACATGCACTGGCGCATACACAGGACACTCAAGCAAACGCATGCACGCACGCGCACACACACACACACCCACACACACCCCCACACACACACAGATATGCTCCCACCTGTGACGGTACGAAGTGTCCGCGGAAAACAAAGTGTCCGCACGCGGACACTTTGTTCCCTGCGGACGCTTTGTACCGTGAACTGACATTCAAAGTGTCCGCAGAAATCCTGCGGACACTTTGTTCCGCGAGGTGACATATAACTTACAAAAGCGGAACAAGTGTCCGCAGCCGTTTCAGCCTCAGTGTGAGTGGGTGAATGTGCACGTACACTCCCATGCGCGTGCGTGCGTGTGTGCATGCGTGTGTGCGTGCGTACGCACGCGCGCGCACTTGTGTGTGTGTGTGTGCGCGCGAGCGCGCGCGCGCGCGCGCGTGTGTGTGTGTGTTTACGTGCATCTTTATTTTAAATTACAAAAAAAAAAAAAAAATTGTTGACTACTTTTTTGTGTAACAGGGCATAAAGTTTAGATTACGCTCACGTGCGCGCACGCGCGCGCACACACACACACACACACACACACTGCACACACACACACACACACACACACACACACACACACACACACACACACGCAGAGGCACGCATGCACGCGCATGGGAGTGTACGTGCAAATTCATCCACTCACACTGAGGCTGAAACGGCTGCGGACACTTTGTTCCGCTTTTGTAAGTTATATGTCACCTCGCGGAACAAAGTGTCCGCAGGATTTCTGAATGTCAGTTCACGGTACAAAGTGTCCGCAGAAACAAAGTGTCCGCACGCGGACACTTTGTTCCTTGCGGACACTTTGCACCGTCACACCCACCCTATACCCTTCACACACACACACACACACACACACACACTCACTCACTCACACACACATATACACACGCACGCGCACGCGCGCGCGCGCGCACGCACTACACGCACACACACACGCACGCACGCGCACACACACACACACACACACACACACACACACGCACGCATGCACATACACCCTCTCTCTCACACACACACGCGCGCGCGTGCGCGCGCACACACACACACACGCGCGCGCGCGCGCGCGCGCACAGCACAACAGCAAAGAATGTGCAAAACAAACCCCTTCCACAGTCTGCTCTGTTTTTGGAAGGACGTAGGTATCTTTCCCCACAAAGCACTGGGACTTGAGACCAAACGTGACGGACAGGTTTATCTCCGCCTCCCCATGTCAGCCTGGCAAGTTTGGACAGTTCTATCTTGATCTTCCCGACCAGTCGTCAACTTTACAGCACGGGAGCCTTGTCCCCACGATCCTTTATCAGCTGACGGTGTCCAAATTCCGTGTAGGTGGTTTGAAGATTGCCCACATATTACCTCGTCTCTCTCTCTCTCTCTCTCTCTCTCTCTCCCCCCCCCCCCCCCCTACCAAGTCTGTTACCTTTAATCAGTAATCGGGATCGCCGCGGGTGGGGGACGATTCTTTATCGGGCATTAGTGATCAAACGTCCTTGTCACTAGATTGTCAACTCTTTAAGTGATTTCGATGGTGTTTTTTATATATCTATCTCTCTCTTCCTCTCTCTCTCTCTCTCTCTCTCTCTCTCTCTCTCTCTCTCTCTCTCTCTCGGCAGATGCATTCACTGTGCAAGAAGAACGCTAGTCTCTTCGTTAATTTTTCGCAATGTGTATAACTAACTGATCACATGAACTTAACGTAAAAAAGATCGAGTCGAGTTCTCAGTCTGTCTGTCTGTCTGTCTGCCTGCCTGCATTCATGCATGCCTGTCTGTCTGAAACAGTAAGGTGAACTGAATATAAACGGAGAGAAATATGGAGAGAGAATAACTGATTGATTACTTGATTGATTGACTGATTGATCTCCAACTCTGAAGGATCAAGATTTCAGACTTAGGCTTCGCTTTGCCGTCTGTCCTTGCCACGCACATATCAGTATATATAATGGGTACTGACAGGTCAACATAGAAACACTGTCATTGCAATTTTTACATTGGCAGCCAGTCTTTGCTTCAATGACTGGTGGAACAGACAACGAAGAGAAACATAAAGTACAGAAAGCGAAAAGGAACATAAACAAAGAAAGAGAGAGGGAGAGAGAGGGGGGGATGGATGGAGGGACAGAGAAGGTGGGGGGCGGGGGGTGGAGAGGGGGATGGAGACGAGAGTTTGGGGGGGGGGGGTGTGAGAGAGGAGTCTTCATTAGAGAGGTTTTCCGACGGGTTCTCCAATACAAGAGAGTTTGCGAATGGTGACATCTATGATTTTAAACCAGCTTCAAATTATTCAGACATAAGATGTTTATATATGCGTTTCTTGGAATGTGTTAGGTGAATTTGTATTTTACAGAATAGTTGGAAGTGAGTTCCAACCACTTGGTTCCAGCATGAGCTACGCTTCTTTTGTACTGGTCAGTGCGTGGGAAGGCTGGCAGGAGTTTCTGCCACCCAGAACTGCTGTTCAGTCGTGAACCATGATGTGGTATTGATCGCAGTTTTAAACATGTCATGATGACTTGATTAATTTACGTTGTTTATTTAGAGGAAGATGTTTATCGCTTTAAGTTTTTCATCCGTTGTTAGATGTACAGCTGAACATACAACCGGTGAGGGAGGGGAAGGAGTAGTAGGACGCGCGCGCGCGCGCGCGCATGTATGTGTGTGTGTGTGTGTGTGTGTGTGTGTGTGTGTCTGGATGTATCCAGTGCAATACGCTAGCAAAAAGTTTTCTGTGGTGCAAGAGAGATACTCGACTATTGAAAGGGAGTGTCTTGCTTTGGTCTGGGGACTGGACAAGTTTGCTAGGTTTTTATCAGGGAGACCTTTTGTTTTGCAAACTGACCACAGACCGTTGACATTTTTGAAAGCGTCAAAATCAAAAAAAAATAATCGCCTGTTAAGATGGGCATTAAGCATTCAAGAGTACTGTTTCACTGTTGAGCCTATCTCTGGGACATCTAATATTTTCGCAGATTTGTTGTCCAGGGAGTAGTGCTATACCATTGTTTTATGGTCTGCTGATGCTGTATTTTGTATTTGTGATTGATCATTGCTTATTCATTTCTGTCTTGTAAGCTACAGTTAGCTACAAGTTTGAGTGAGTATGGTCTACACAAGATACAAGTCTAAGAATGTGTATATACATTATTGCTGTATCATTTTGTGGTCAAATTGTCTGTATTTCTCTTACTTGCGTTCATGGGTGAAAATGATTTGGTGTAGTGTCATTGTAAATGACCATTGCAGATTGGCTGCTGTGCATGTTCATGGTCATGTAGATAATTTTGAACCATGATTGGTGATTTTTAAACGTGTGTCTCATGCTATTGATACACGATGGATTTCTTGAGGTTGTCTTTTGAAAGATCACTGCATATTTTGATATCTTTGTGTGGGTGCTTACTGTTTCATCTATGCATATAGTGGAGTTCTTAATGGTTTCATCTTGCATATTCTGTTGGGTTCGGCAGGAAGTGTATGGATCATGCAAGTGTTGTGCTTAAGATGTGGATTATGTATTTTGGAGATATTGAGGTGATCCATGGATAAAAAGTGTTGATTCCTTTGATGAATATACTTTGTGCATTTGATATGTATATATAGTACTTCTGGTTTTGGGTTCCTCTGTGGGGGTATCCTTTTGCAAGATTTCTCCGGTGGAAAAATCTTACCCCGGGAAGGGGGGGTGTCATGTAATGCGGAGCGATATTTCGTATGCTACGCGATTACATGAGACAGTACAGATTAACAAAAAAGATTATTGATTCGTGCGTTACACTATAGGTTAGTCGTGTGACACAAGGGAGCGTATTGACTGAACGTGGCCCAGGTTTGAGTGAAATTTTTAACACTGTTTCACGCGATTTGAATATATAAACAGGCGTTGACCTGTATCGGTGCGCACTCTGAGAATGGAACAGATGATTTAGATGAAGAAGAGGCGGACTGTGCCCATTGATAAAGGCAGAGGCCTAACACATACAGAAGTATGTGAATTGTAGTTGAATGACCGGTACTCAAGCCGTAAGTATCTATTTTATATTGTGAGAATCTAGATGATTCTCCATTTTGTTTTCAACGGTTTATTGTCGGAACCGAAACTATGTTTGAAAAATTGAAGAGTTCAAAAATGTTAAAGTGTAACATGACTGCTAACTGGCTGGCAGTGTTTTGAACTCGTGTTTATCTGGTTTTGTTATAGCTGGGCCGACTCCCCGTGCGGTAGAGGAAAGAAGAGACTGGAGATCGGGCACTAAGGTGGATGCCGGGGGGGCTGCGCGCGTTCCGGGCCAAGTTCCGATCCGCGGGAAGATCCAGGTTGGGCAAAAGTTTGTCGCCGACCAGTAGTTTGTGATATGTAATGGGCAGTATGGATCCCCGCACAGAGGAAGCCAGTTCCGGACACCACAGAGAGTGTGTCGCTTTTGATGCCAGAGTAAAAAAAACCCCATGGGATTTTAAAAGATTAAGGAGGGGATGAATCGAAATTGACCTTTGTTTGCGCCTTATGTGTATGGAGTGGATGCAGTTGTGTGCGGAGGAAAGACGTCATGTTCGTGTGTGTATGTGCGTGCATGCATGGATAACCAACGTCTGACATTAGGTCGGGGTAGAAACGGAAGTAGAAAACAGATAACAGAAAAATACAGGAAAATGAATGAATGAATAAGATGCATAAAAACAAACGAAGACATTAATACGATATTATTATGTACATTAAATAAAGTGTGGTCAAGCGCATGTGATTTTATACATGATGAGAAAGTTCTCAGTTGAGAAGAAATAGTAGTGTGTGTGTGTGTGTGTGTGTGTGTGTGTGTGTAGGGATGGGAAGTGCGAGGGGGGTGTCAGTTCCAAAATGGTGGCAAACGGAGTCATGTGACAACAATCTTCGGTGCACGACCTCAACACCCCATTTGTTATCCGCCGTCTCCTCCACCCGTGGTTGTCTTCAGTCTAGCATGACCTGTGGATAGCATACCATGCGGAATAAAGTCTTGTGCCATGTGTTGGCCATCAACCTTAAGCAAAAGAGTGTACTCTATTTATGGCTGGGGTCTAAATCGAAGTATTAAAAAAAATCAAAGAGAGACTTTTGAAAGTGGTTCGACGTGTCAAATGCTTCGTGTTTATTGTTGTGCCGATGTCAGGTTGGTAGCCCCAAGTACCATTTGTTGAGGTTTGCTACTTGTGCGGTGCGTATGCGTTGTGTGCGTGTGTGTGCGTGTGTGTGTGTGTGTGTGTGTGTGTGTGTGTGTTTGTGCGCGCGTGCACACCCACACCCACCACACACAAAACACACACACACACACACTGATAGTCCCAAGAAGCATTTGTTGAGGATTACAACTTGTATGGTGCGCATGCGTTGCACACACCACACACACACACACACACACACACACACACACACACACACACACACACACACACACAGAGAGAGAGAGAGAGAGAGAGAGAGAGAGAGAGAGAGAGAGAACATGTTTAGTTAATAATCCAGCCACTCAAAACTTTGAAGTATGGAAGTGATAACGTGTTTTCTTAATACTCGAGCTTTTCAACAACAAAAAAGTGTAGAGGGATGGAAGTAAACTCCTGTAGTTCAGTACGTTCCCTTGTACTCCAACTAAACAAAACGCGGGAGAGGCATCGACATGGACTTAATTCTACAACATGTTCCCAGTAATGCACGCAAAAAAGGTCAGAACTCCAGACACACGTGTCATCCAGCTCACAAAGGGGCAGAGATGTCCAGGTTTAGGTGTAGCAGCACACAGTGACCTACATTAAGGTGGGACAAGACTAATGCAAGTGAAGCCTCCTGTGAACTGTTCTGCAAAGAGACCAGGTGGGCAGGCAGGCAGGCAGGCGGACCTTCAGCTACACGTAATAGTTCAGCATGTTCTCATAGTGCTCCTGCTGGCCGGACGCTCGCTGCGGCTCTCCGTTCTCCTCAATGTATTTCTGAAGATAACAGCAAACAATGATTATAAACACAACATCCTGGAAGGTGCGGTAGAAGGTGAACAGCGGTGGGAGAGAGAAGGGAGTGAGTGGATGAATGGGAAATAGCGCAGTGCCATATTTAAAGGGAGGACCAGTTAGCCTAGGAATAGTATGGGGGACTGGGAAACATATAGTTAATGTAGGCAATGTCAAACAGAATGGGGACTGAGGAACAAAAAAAAAAAGGTTAATATAGGCAATGTAACAAGCGACAAGCTTTTCACCACGTAGCTTTTACGCTCGTCACATGCATACGCACGCACGCACGCACGCACGCACGCACACACACACGCACGCACTCCGCAAGGACAGGTCACGCAAACGTAACTTATTCTCGGTTCAAAATCATGCATGTCCTTACTGCTACTATTCGTACAACCACTACTATCATTACCATCACCATCCCACCACCTACTGCCACCGTTACCTTTACCATGGATGCTGCTGTGATTAGAGAGAGAGAGAGAGAGAGAGAGAGAGAGAGAGAGAGAGAGAGGCGTCTCCAGCATGAAAAAGCATCCACCTTTCCAACAAGGTGGTTCTTTCCCTTACCTCGCAGTCCTCCCAGGGTGGCCTCCCCTTTCGCGATCTTCAGTCCGATGCCCTGGTCAAAGCTGCTGTAGCGTTCCTGTGGGGTCAACAAACCAACGATTCAAACTGGTCATTTCACTGACCATCCCCGTCATGGTCAGACACAAGTTTTGGAGCATCACTGCTCAC
>JADBJO010002172.1:170000-177500 GCA_016801955.1 Conus betulinus
TGACTTGATGCCGTCTGTTATGGGCTCTTTGAGGTGTGAAGCCAGTGTTCTAATCGTCTGTTGTTGCCTGTCGCATAGCATAGTCCAATGATATTATAAACAGAGGTGCGAGGATATTTCCATGTACCACGACAGCCAGTATATCAACATAGTCGGTGCCACCATCTGAACATGGGACCTGAGCTACTGTGTTGGTGTGGGGGATGGTGATGGCAGACACAGTTTAGTCTGGGACTCCGTATGCAGTATTTCCTTTAGCTTTCCTCTGTGTATGAACTCAAATGCTCTTCTGAAGTCCACAAACATTTAGTATTGCAGGTAGATTTTTTGCATTGATTCACTCAATCACTCTGCTCAGTGTCAGTGTCTGTACTTCTGTTGATTTATGTTTCCTGAATCCATTCTGAATGATTCACAGCTTGGGATCGATGTGTGATTCGAGTCTGTTCATGAACATTCTGTTGTAGACAATAGCAGCTACTGAGGATAATGTCATGGTCGCTGTAATTTGCGATGGAACCTTACTTAATCTCCTTTCTCTGTCAATGGGAGAATTCCGCCCTTGACCCATATCTCTGGTACATCACCTGGAAAGGTTTTGTCGCATATAGTCAGGAGTTCTTCACTGAAGCAGTTAATTTTTTTTTTCCCCACTTCTGCTAGGATTTCGTCTAGACCAGTAGCTTTATTGTTCTGAGACGCTCTAATTGATTTCTCTTTCATTGTGAAATCTCCTGTATCTATTTGAACTGTATTAAAATATTTGCTGTCAGCTGATCACCAATCACCGGTTGTTGACCCAGAAGATTGAAGAAGTGTTACTTCCAAATCTGAATGCGTTCTTTCGGACTAGACGCTCTGATCTGGCTGTACTTGAGCTTTCTCCTCTCGGGTTAGTTCACCGACAACTGATCAGGCCAGTCTTGCTTTGTAATTTTCATGAGCATTTTCTAGAATCGAGATTTTCTCCTGAATATAGAGTTCTTGCTAAGTGTCACGGGCATTTTCCAAGTTATCTTTTACTTTCTTCAGTTTTGCAGCAGTGTCTGAATTTGTTCAGCTATTTTTTTTTTTTTTTCCTTTCGGCTCTCTCATGAAGTGATATCATCTTTTCAGCAACTTTACCACTTTTCTAGAGCAATTTTTCTCTCGTTTTTTTTTTTGTTTTGTTTTGAATTTTTTTTGGCTAAGGAAAGATGTGGTGGAGGTACGATGGGTAAAATGGAAGACAGATCGATCGCATAAGACATGATAAAAGGGGGAGAGAGAAAGGAAAACAAAACTAAAACTAAAATGAGGAAAGAAAGACAAAAGAAAGTAAAATGCAAAAAGAAAGTGAAAATCGGTACGGAAAATAAGAGGAAACACTGGGAAGAAAGGAAGAGAAAGAACAGAAGAGAAAGGAGAGAAAAAGAATATGTAAAAAGGGGGAGACAAAAAAAAAGAAAGATCATGAAACATTTACAAAATATCCAGTCTACAGAAATGGACAGAACAACCTCAAACAAAAATCCGCCACAAATTAGAAACATGAAGACACCTTTCTCTCCGTTTTCTTTTCCTTTTGTCCGAGTGCATTTTTGTTTTGTTTCTGGCCAAGGAACTGTATGCCGTTCAGAAAAACAACAACAGATAAAGCAGAAAAGTCCACAGTACTGATCACAACCTGACCATCGGACTTACCAATGTGAGCGATGAACATGTCCTTGAGATCTGTGGACTCACGGCGCGCACCTTGCAGTCAAAGTTCAAACCACCCGGAGCCAGACCCCCCTGTTCCAACACCACCTGAACACAGAGAGGAAAAGATCAGACCATTCGACTATATAACATACACAATTGAAATACAGTGAAATCATACAGGAACTGTGTACACACACACACACACACACACACACACACACACACACACACACACACACACACACACACACACACATACACACACACATTCATACATTATAAAAACCCACTGTAGGCGTACATCGAACTTATGTTACGATAGTGGGTACCTCGCACGATCCGACTGTGTGTTTGTATCAAACTGAGCTGAACATTCATTTCGACGTCTTAATGGAATGCCATGTGCGGGCCTGCATCTTATGTGAACACAGCACAGGCTTCCAAGGATGGTTCAGGATTGTTCCCATCTGGTCGGTTCGGCGGTTGAGGACAGTACTTCTCTGGGTCTCACCCGCACCTTCGGGTGAAATCTTTTTTCCTTCAGTGGGCGCCTCACACGATCCAACTGTGTGTTTGTATCCAGCTGAGCTGAACATTCATTTCTGCCTGTTATAGCAGAAATCGCTTTGAGTACCAATGGCAGAAGAACGCTCACGCGAGGTAATATGATTGAACACAATCTCTGTCCAGACGGAAAATGCGTAATGGCATACCACCATATTTTGCAGTCGGTGTCATGTGATTGTTTTGAAGTCTCGTTGAGGCATCTCGGAAGCACATTTATCACCTATCCCGGACCGGAGTCTTGAGGACCGCTGGGGCACCACAGAAGACTTTGCAACCAGCTTCCTCATTCCTCCGGTTCTCTGAGGCTCTGTGCAGTTGCTGAGTGTGAGGCCAGTCCATGCACTGATGTTGTCCTCCCATCTCTTTCTCCGTCTTCCTCTCCTTCTGCCTTCTCGCACTATTTCATGTAGAATGGTTTTTAGGTCCTTGTGATCTTAATGCATGACCATGACATCTCATTTTCCTTCTATTCACTGTGGACAACAGGTCTTCGTAGGGTCCAGTGGCTTGCCTTAATGTGGTCTGGACCTTCAAGTTGATAATGTGGTCCTTGTATGAGATGCCAAGGATCTTGCGGAAGCATCTCTTCTCTAATGCCTGAATCCTTCTCTCTTGTTAACTTACCTTAGAGATAAAGAAAACAACGACCGCGACTGAGGTATTGCTTGCCCTCGAGCTCCTTTACTTAGCGATGTGCTGTGTGCTATGGCGCTTTCTTTCCCAGTTAAAGTAATCATGATTTGTGGCATCCCACAGATCGTCCTCTTCCAGGTCCAACTCGATCAGCCTCCCTTAGTGGAACAAATCGTGCGCCGCCATTTTTTTTTCCCCTTTTGGCTCTAAGGTCACAAGATGATGACGACGCTTTTTATTGGCCCTCTTGTTACAACTCTCACTTCAAAGTTGAACCGAGTCTGATGGAAATGGTAAAGGCCTAAGTTCTACTTCTTTCTCATGAACTGGATGATTTCATTTTGCCGTGGTTAGCAGAGAAAGAAGGCGAGACAATGAGGGGGACAGATGATGCTGTTGGTAGATGCCAGAACATGACCAAGGAAATATTTTTCGTCTGGGCTCCATCAACAAGCAGCAGCAGTCGCTGTCTGTGGGTGGACAGGTGCACAGTCTCACAGCCGGCCGCCATGCAAGCATGGCGCTCTCTTGATGGTGTGAACCGTGTCATGGACACGGCTTTCCAGAAGGCTCTCATTCTGGTCTTAACCTGAGAAGACTGAAGATTCTGAAAAAACCCATTTCGGAGGGAAATAACCAACCTGCGTTGTATCTACCTCCAGACTAAACAAAGCACGCCTCACTCACTCACTCACCCGATCCACCCATCAATCAGTCCGTCCTAAACGTGTGGAGTTGTCTACCTTCATGATCATGGCGCAGTTCTTGATGTCCATGGGGAACTGGTCAGTGTCCCCAGCCCAGGTCCGGGGATCCCGTGTTGGAGTCAATGGACCCCAGCAGCTTGTAGCTGTGGACAGACGGACATCAGCGTCAGATCAATCCAGGTCAGTCGCTGTCAAACTGGGGACCCACATCAAAACATCTAGTCCAGAACAGCCGCTGAAAGCTCAGAACGTTAGATCCAAATCAGAATCAAACCTGGAGCTAACAACTCGGTACGTCGAGTTGAAATCGAAACCCAACCAAAAGCTGACAGCTCAAACCATCTAAGCAAAATCAAATCTGCGCGCGCACGCGAGCGCGTGCGGGCGTACGTGCGCGTGTGTGTGTGTTCGTGCTCGCATTTTTGCGATAAAATCATCCTGACTAGCTATACGCTCAGAGACAAAAAACAAAGACAACATGAAATCCACCGACAGGATGGCAAGGACAGACAGACGTCCATACAGGACAAGACACCATGAGCTGACAGACAGACAGACAGACAGACAGACCGACAGACCGACCGACAGACAAACAGACAGACCACACTCACGCGGAAGCCATCACCACGTCGTGTTCATAGCAGTGACCCGCCAGGGTGGTGTGTGTTGGGCTCGATGTTCAGCTGTACCGGCACACACACGCACGCACGCACGCACGCACGCACGCACGCACGCACGCACGCACGCACGCACGCACGCACGCACACACACACACACACACACACACACACACACACACACACACACACACACACACACACACACACACACACACACATTATACACATTTGCATGTTCCCTACTTTCCGTGCGAAAGCTTTCCATCTCAGTCAAGCTGCCTTTATAAGTTTGGTGCTAGCAGAGTAGAGTAGAGAGCATTCTAGTGTAGTGTAGTGTAGTGTAGTGTAGTGTAGTGTGTGTGTGTAGTGTAGTGTAGTGTAGTGTAGTGTAGTGTAGCGCAGTGTAAAACGTTGTGTAGTGTAGAGCAGTGGAGTGCAGTGTAGAACATTGTACAGTGGAGTGCAGTGCAGTGCAGTGTAAAGGAGTGCTATTGTACCGTTGTATAGTGCAGTGCTCTGCTGTGGTATTGTTGTAGTTGATGGTGATAATGTTTCTTCTTCTTCTTCTTCTCTTCCTCTTCTTCTTCTTTCTTCAACCTCCTCCCTCCTCCTCCCCCTTCTCCTCCTCCTCCTCCTCTTCCTCGTCCCGCTTTTCCTTATGATACGTTTCAACCAGAGTTGGATATTTGATTTTACTACAGAGGGAGAGAGAGAGAGAGGGAAGGACCGAGAAAGACATAGAGACAGGGACAGAAGGAAAGAGACAGACAGACAGAGACAGAGAGACAGATAGAGACAGACAGACAGACATAGAGGGCAAGGACAGGAGGAGAAACAGAGAGAGGGGGCAGGAGGGGGTGGAGAGAGTGGAGAGAGAGAGAGAGAGACAGAGATAAGATAGAGATAATGTTGCTTATAGCCCAGCCGACCGCAAGGGCCATATGAGACAGAGATAGATAGACAGACACGATGTTAAGAGAGAAAGGGAGAGAGACAGACAAGGATGGAGAGAGAGACAGACAGACAAAGACACAAGCCACAGAGACAGACAGGGGTGGACAGACACACAGACAGACAGACACACACACACACACACACACAGCCACAGAGAGAGAGAAACACAGATGTAGACAGAGACAGATGGGGAGACAGAGAGAGAGAGAAGAGAGAGAGAGAGAGAGAGAGAGAGAGGGGGGGGGGGAGGCAAACACATACATAGATCCACACCTACAATCCAACATAGGGAAATCGTGCATAATGACCACACCCTACCTTGATCTCATTTTCCAAGCCGTATGTTCGGAGGAAGCCAATAACAGTCATTGCATCTGAAGAATGAATGCAGAAGGGACCGAATGAACGAACGAAAGAACAAATGAACAAATGAATAGGTCTTTACTGTAAACTATGACACTTTAGATGGAACATGCCAGCTTTTGTTTTTATTCCATCTCCTCGGTTTTAGTTAGCCCTAGCGGTGTCATACTTACTGCATGTACTAACAACACACAACAACAACAACAACAACACACATTCAATCACAACAATCAAACTTAAGTGAAACTGCGAATGAAATATTTGTGTTTACTCTCAAAACACTGTAAAAAAAAAAGCTTACTATTGCCTGTGGAAGACAAATGGTTCTTGTTTGTTTATTTGTTCGTGTGTGTGTGTGTGTGTGTGTGTGTTTGTTTGTTTGTTTTTGTTTGTTGTTTGGCTCGTTTGTATGTCTGTTTTTTTTTTTTTTTTTTTTTTTTTTTCTTTTGGCCTTTTCATGAACGTGCTCCTAGGCATGCACAAACAGTGCATTTATGCTTTCATATGTTTATCTTCTATATCTTGAGAGCTAGGATCTGTTGTACAACTGAGGGTTTTCAGTGTTAAAGTTAGCCCCGGATTTGACGTCCCCAATCCAACAAACAGTAAGTGGTACCGCAGACGGAAATTGGCGTTTTAGTCCAGAAAACCTAACACTGCCGTAACATCACAAGAACGATAACTCGTCCAGATGGGCAGACAAACATGGCAGTTTTCTGGCTGGGCACAGGCAGGGTTGTAACTGTGCACTACGTATTACCGTAGTCACACCGCTAACTCTGCGCTGTGTCTTGCCGTAGTCGTACTCATACTTCTAACTCTGTGCCATGTCTTACCGTAGTCGTACTCATACTTCTAACTCTGTGCCGTGTCTTACCGTAGTCGTACTCATACTTCTAACTCTGTGCCGTGTCTTACCGTAGTCGTACTCATACTTCAAACTCTGTGCCATGTCTTACCGTAGTCGTTATTATACTTCTAACTCTGTGCCATGTCTTACTGTAGTCGTATTCATACTTCAACTGTGTGCCATGTCTTACCGTAGTCGTACTGATGTTTCTAACTGTGTGTCATGTCTTACCGTAGTCGTACTGATGTTTCTAACTCTGTGCCATGTCTTACCGTAGTCGTACTGATGTTTCTAACTCTGTGCCATGTCTTACCGTAGTCGTACTGATGCTTGCTTGGTTCCTTGGGCTTGGGTTCGATAAGGAAGACGCCGTTGAAGCCAATCTTCTTCTTGTAGGCTGAAAATGCACAATCATCGTACTGATGAATGACTATCATCTTAGGAATGCTTTATTATAGTTTTGTGTGTGTGTGTGTGTGTGTGTGTGTGTGTGTGTGTGTGTGTGTGTGTGTGTGTGTGTGCGTGCGTGCGTGCTACGTACTGCCGCGACAGTATCAAGTTTCGAAGCAAAAGAAAAAAGGGTTCGAGGAGTTACACGTTCAAAAACAAACAAACAAACAAAAAAAAAAAAAACAAAAACAAAAAAAACCAACTAGCAACCATCCTTACGACTCAAATAAAAGAAATGTTTAAAAATGATAATCTGGCCCATTCCCAACAAACGCATTTCACTTACAGCGGCTGACTCACCCATTCTGGAAAACTGTGCATGTTTTCACAAGCGCGATGTGCCATTCTCTCTCTCTCTCTCTCTCTCTCTCTCTCTCCCCCCCCCCCCCCCCCCACCCCACACACACACACACAACACACACAGAGAATCTCAGAAACATGAAACTCGCTACTCAGTACACACACACACACACACACACACACACACACACACACACACACATACACACAAACGCGCGCGCGCGCGCGCGCGCGCGACTACGCACCGGCATAGACAACATGCGAATGAACCCTTCTCTCCAATCCGGACTACAGATGTGATCTCTTGCGTACCACCGGTCTGTTTGCATGCAGATCTAGTTACATGGGCAGGGAAGGGATCGAGCAGATACAG
>JADBJO010002172.1:182500-197500 GCA_016801955.1 Conus betulinus
GGTCCGTTCCAAACTGGACTATGGTTGTGCTGTGTACGGCTCTGCCAGACAGTCGTATCTAAAACTCTTGGACCCTATCCACCATCAAGGGCTTCGTCTCTGTCTTGGAGCATTCCGCACCACCCCTGTGTACAGCCTGTACGCAGAGGCAGGTGAACCTTCACTGTCCAACCGCAGGCTGAAACTGTCTTTGAATTACTACGTCAGACTGTTCTCCGAACCTGAAAACCCTGCCTATGACTGTGTCTTTGACCCTCAGTTTCAAAGCAAATTTGAAAACAACCCTAACTGTATTCCGCCGTTTGGTCTTCGTATGCAGCCTCACGCACGGAATGCAGGTCTAGACCTAGGAGTTGTGTCCGATTTTTCCAAGTTTTCCGGATCAACCTCCGTGGACCTTTTTCACACCAGAGATTCGTTTTGATCTTGCAGCTTTTCGCAAAGAGTCCACTAGCTCTCTAGCATACAAGGCTTTGTATGCTGACCTCTGTTCGAAATTCTCGTCCTATCAGAAAATTTTCACTGACGGTTCCAAGTCTGAAGATGGAGTGGCCTGTGCAGCCTACTGCTCTGGTGCTCCTTCTCAAATACTGTTAGAACATATTCCTTCAGACGCTTCTGCTTACTCTGCTGAAGTTACAGCTCTGGTTCTGGCACTACGGATAATCTCCCAATCTACGAAGAGGGACTTTCTGGTTTTGTCGGATTCACTGTCGGCTTTGGAGGCCATAGCTGGCCGCAATCTTCAGCACCCCGAACTTTTTACACTTTTTTTGAAACTTTTTACCAAGTTGACAGCGGAGGGTTACAACATTCTTCTGGCTTGGGTTCCTGGTCATGTCGGCATCGGAGGGAACGAAATGGTGGATCGTTTGGCCAAGAATGCCGTACGAGAGAAACTATCAAACACACCTATCCCCTGCTCAGATTTGAAAACCCAAAATTAACGATTATGTAAAAGACCTCTGGCAGGAGGATTGGAATACACAGACGGATAACAAACTCTTTCAGATCCGTCCAAACCTAAAGGAGTTCCTCCCGTCTTCGTCTGGTGGTCGTAAAGAAGAAACAGTTCTGTGCCGGCTGCACACCGCCATTCGTATTTTACCCATTCCTACCTTTTAAAGAGTGAAGAAGCTCCTTGGTGCATTCCGTGTCATGTGCCACTCACAATGAAACATATTCTTTTAGAGTGTTGGGATTTGCACGATGTGAGACACAAACATTTTACAGCAGAGTCCATGAAAACCTTGTTCAGAGATGTTCCGCCTGACGCGATCTTTGAGTTCTTGAAAGAGGTTAACATTTTTCATCGGATCTGAGATTTTACAGTGGAAAAAGATTTTAACAAAGTTTTGGATGAGTTTTAGACGATGTCTTTTAAAGAATTGTGTGGATGAATGACCTGTGAGTTGATTTTAAACGTGGTGACAGCCCTGATATGGCCCTTTGCGGTCGGCTGGGCTATAAGCAACATTATCTTATCTTATCTTATCCCATTCCACCAGCATGATAAAAAGCAAAACAGTAAGAACAACAACAACACGAACTACACTCCAACTACCGACCGAAATTTTCAGCCCCCAGTTTCTTGGCCACGTCCAGTCCCTTCTTGACCTGGGCAGCGGCGAAGGCCACCACGTGGGCATCGGGGTTGGTGGACGCTCCGTTCATGTACCTGCACAGACAGGCGTGCACACTGGATAGTGTGGTCATCGTCATCAGCTTCCTGCTCCTTCACTGTCAGTACAACTCACGGGTGTGTTGATTGATACGGTTGCTGGGGTTAGTTCGAAACCTCCCCTTCATTTCATGACAACGGATGTGTTCATGGAGGTGCTGTTGATGTGTAGCCTAAACTCTGGTGTCATTTGTGAACTCCAAGCTCCCTTCGTATGCAGGGAAGAAAGAGAGGTTTACTGGGAAGCTTTTATTTCTCTACCCTTCCCTTCAAAATTCCTTGTGTCTTCATCATAGCCCTTTTCAGATTACAAAGAAAAGACACGCACGTACGCGTACACACACACACACACACACACACACACACACACACACACACACACACACACACAAAGGAACCACCGGTGGCAACAAACGTTAAGGGGCCGTCAGTGTTTGACATTATGCACGTTGCAAGGTGAAAGTTCATTTTCGTTATTTTGTTCGTCTTTGTTTCACCTGAAGAAGACCTAAGAGGTCGAAACGCGTTGTGTGTTGTCTTGTGACTCGTTTGTCCACGTTTCTCTGGGCGGTTCGCTGACATTTATTTAAGATTTATTATGCACGTTGCTATATCCCTTCCTCTCCCCAACATTCCCCCAACCGCCGCCCCTTCCTCCTCTCCCCCACCCCCACTTGTTCCCTCACCCCTCACCTGAAGTGCACTTCTCTCAAGGGCTGAAACTTAGGAATACACTGGTCCGCCCTGTCTCCACCTCAGCGCCCCCCCCCCCCTTTCCCGGATAGAGTCATATTTCCCTGAAACGTGATCCACTTTCAAATCGCCTCAACACAGACGAGAGTTTGTTTGTTTGTGTTTTTTTTTTGTTGTTGTTGTTTTTCTGTCAATACTCAAAGGGAGCCGTGTTACTGCAGAAGTGTCATTCGTTCAGGCCATATTCAGTCCAGGAGAGTACCACCCCTTTCCACCTCCCCTCTCCAGTTCCGTTAACACTCACCGAATCTACCAACCCAGCTTCCGTCGTCTCACTGATTCTTCTCAATGTTGGTGAGATGCCTCTACACGTATAACGGGATTGCCCCTGCTACGTCCGCTAACGTCCCTAGCTATCCTAGCCTTGCCCCTTCCCTCGCTCATCTACACGGGTGATTTCTCATTTGAGTGGATAACCATCCGCGCCAGGTTGAGTCGACTCAAATCTATAGCTCAGCCGACCACCAGGGCCCACATTAAGGCTATAAAAAGAGAAAGTTGATCCTCCACTAAACTCTGAAGATCACAAGACATCTGCACAAATAGCTCCAGACCTCGTAGTGTAGCAGTTGACGGATGTTCCAGGGAATGGTGAGAACCAGTCATGAGCAATGCTGTTTCTAACTGGGCTAGTGCTCCACCCACACCCGAGGCACCGACTTCTACGACCATGCCGACTTGTCACGACTTCTATGTTGTGATATTCGTGGCGTTGTCTTAAAACGACTACACGAGCGATTGTAAGAGTACCCCCCGACACACGCGATCTTCAAAACGCCTTTGCGACAGTCGCATTGGCTCGCGTATACTGATCTTGTCTACCTTAGGAGTCGTGTACAGGTAGTCTCGACTTTTTGCCGACTTAATCACTTGACAAGGTCGTAGCTGGTTATTTCGCATGCACAATAAACAGTCTACGTTCGATTTTGACATGCTGAGCGAACAACGGCTATCACGAGTAAAAGCCACGAGTTAAAGGACTGTTTTACCAGCCTGAAGATCATTTTGCGATTTTTCTCAGAGTTCGGCTAAAATCTTATCGTAAATCGGCCGCCTTTAACCTGGTGTGACTGGGCCTGTAAGTGACGTCGAAAACAATCTTTTCTGGCGGTCTGAACGAAATCAGAAGAGTGTGATAGTCCTGTCAGCAACTGAAATCAAACTGCCGACTCTCCCTCTAACAGAAGACGGTGTCGTGGAGTTTATCACACCAGGCTTGATTGTGAGAGGGAGCGTACACTCCAGCGTCTTATCACTGCTGTCTGCAAACACAAGTAAGACCTGAAAGCGCTGTGATCGTCATGTGTCCCGACCGTGTATGTAGCAAAACGACAGTTCCTCACAGAGGAGGGGTGGGAAAAAAAGGACGGATACACTGATACTGTTAGGAGAGAGGGAAAGAGCTCAAAGAAAAAAAGTTATCGCATTC
The DNA here is from genome assembly GCA_016801955.1 of Conus betulinus. Taxonomy (NCBI): domain Eukaryota; kingdom Metazoa; phylum Mollusca; class Gastropoda; order Neogastropoda; family Conidae; genus Conus; species Conus betulinus. The sequence goes on from JADBJO010002172.1 coordinate 186,364, forward strand.
GAATCAACTGTCATGTTCAAAGTAGAGTCGAGTAGTTTTAACATGTGTCGGTGTTACTGTACTTACTTGATTTTTCCCGAGTAGTTATGGTTACTGAATTCAGAAGTAACAGAAATACACCAGCCCGACATACTACACACACACACACACACACACACACACACACACACACACACACACACACACACACACACACGCACACACACACACTCGCACACACACGCACACACACATACACACACACACACACACACACACACACAGAGAGAGAGAGAGAGAGAGAGGAGAGAGAGAGAGAGAGAGAGAGAGAGAGAGAGAACCACCACTTTTCTTTCCTGTACAAAAACACTGAGGATGATGATAATTCATGGCCTGTCTAATGCCGAGGCAAAACAAATTCCTTTAGTGCTGAGACCTGTGCCATACAGGACCTCAGTTGTGACTCCCACATCATCCACATCGTGTGGACAGGTTGCGTCAAAAATGGGATGTCAGCAAGTTCATGGGTGTGGTCGATGGATGTTGATCCCCAACTCTAGAGGGCAACGGACAGCCTGGCTCGGTGTTAAACTATGTTTGCAAGGGGTTGGCGCGTACCTGGGGTGGGCACGTACCTGGAGTTGGAGCGTACCTGGGGTGGCAACGTACCTGGGGTGGGCGAACAGATTACAGGTGGCCCACAGCAGCTTGACCCTGGTCTTCTTCTGCAGCTGCAGTGCCAGGTCCGTCATCTCATCCAGGTTTTTCCCCCGTCTGCTTCAGGTTGTCGCCTTCCGGAGCGATGTCCCTGCAACAGCATTTCCACATCACTGCCATTTCGTAGTGTTCTGTCAGCATTTCCACATCATCACTGCCATTTCGTAGTGTTCTGTCAGCATTTCCACATCACTGCCATTTCACATTGTTCTGTCAGCATTTCCACATCACTGCCATTTCACATTGTTCTGTCAGTATTTCCACATCACTGCCATTTCACATTGTTCTGTCAGTATTTCCACATCACTGCCATTTCCTAGTGTTCTGTCAGTATTTCCACATCACTGCCATTTCCTAGTGTTCTGTCAGTATTTCCACATCACTGCCATTCACATTGCTCTGTCAGTATTTCCACATCACTGCCATTTCCTAGTGTTCTGTCAGTATTCCACATCACTGCCATTTCACATTGTTCTGTCAGTATTTCCACATCACTGCCATTTCACATTGTTCTGTCAGTATTTCCACATCACTGCCATTTCACATTGTTCTGTCAGTATTTCCACATCACTGCCATTTCACATTGTTGTGTCAGTATTTCCACATCACTGCCATTTCACATTGTTGTGTCAGTATTTCCACATCACTGCCATTTCACATTGTTCTGTCAGTACTTCCACATCACTGCCATTTCACATTGTTCTGTCAGAACACTGATGAAGTGAGGTTTTGTAAAAGAATCTGCACACGGAATGTGTTAAACGATTTAAATACAAGACAAAGATAAGCAAGTTGGCTGACTACTCTGTGCCGATCATAACGAACAGTTCCTGAAAGAAACTCAGTTTACTAGATCAGTGCTTTGGGCAGGACCATCTCCCCTCCCCCACCCCCTCCTCCTCCAACCTCCCCATCCCCCCCCCCTCACCTTGCATTTTCAGTCCTCTTCTCTCCATTTCAAAAAAGAAAAAAAGAAAATAAGGTGTGCAAGCATGATAGTTTTTACTACAATGATGGAAAATTTTCCTTTTTTTTCTGAAAGTTCAAATCTTTGCCAGGTCATTACTATAATGACTGAAGAATTGTTAGCCTGCACTTGTTTTCCCCCACTACTTAATTGTTCAGCATCATATTGTTTGGTCAATCAGTGGGCGATTGCATCTCTTAGGAGATCCAAGTAAAGGTTGTTTCTGCACCATTCTTAGCCACTGACAATGCTTAGGTTATTGAACAGCAGAGCTGACCACTCAGACTGTTCCATATCTTTTGATCTCCCTTGCATCCTTGAATGGATCCTCAAGCATGGGCTCAAAGATATATATATATATATATATATATATATATATATATATATATATATATATATATATATATATATATATCCTCCTGAAGAGAGCGAGCGCTCGAAACAGATCTGTAGTTTTAAACTTCCTTTTAATACCCTTTTAAAAAAAAAAAAAAAAAAATATATATATATATATATATATACATACATACTACTGGCAAAAAAGTTAAGGGCCACCTGTCATTTTGACGTTAGTGTCCGAGTGCGTAAATAATAGGCTTGAAACGAAGTCACAATGACCCAAACTTGGTTAGACATATGGAACAGATGTTCCTAACAGATCACAACACCTAAAAACCCACTGCGGTACAAGGTGGAGCACAGCTGCGTGCGGAAACCACGTAAAACCGGTAAAACGGGTGCCTGTGGGAGCATATGAGTTTGAGAAAAAGGGCGAAATGCTCGTGGTCAATCATGATGCACGTGCATGGCACCTCGTTCATGAACACAGATCAGACGCCCTTGGCCACAAATCTGTAAACAGAACGGTCGTCTACGCCAGCCCAAAAAGCATGGCACAAAGGCAAAGACTGGACCCTGCCGATCGTGGACGTGCCTTAGCGTTGACTGACGAAGGGATTTCTGGCCGCGAGGTGGTTAGGCGTCTGAACGTGTCCCATTCACCATCCAACGTCTTGTAGAGAGGTTTCAGGCCACTGACAGCGTGCAGGATCGGCCACGATCAGGCCGTCCTCGGTGTACCGACAGACATGCTGACCCATTCCTCCTGCTGTCTGCTCTACGCAATCGGACTGTCACCTCATCCACCTGAAGGCGTGAGCTCCTGCACACTGCAAATGTCAATATCAGTAGAAGGACAGTTTGTAACCGTTTGCATGAGTTCGGGCTGTTATCCCAGAGAGACCAGCAGTCCGAGTACCACTTACTTCAGCTCACCGCAGAGCACGGGCAGACTGATGTCGTCATCACGTTCGCTGGACGAGGCAGCAATGGTCTCGAGTGCTGTTCACAGATGAGTCCCGCTTCACCTTGGCATTCAATGACGGCAGGTCCCGAGTGTGGCGAAGGCCAGGAGAAACGTTTTGCTGACACCACAGTTCGTGAGGTGGATCGTTACGGGGGGGGTTCTGTGATGGTCTGGGGTGGCTTCAGTCGTCAAGACAGAACTCCCCTGTACGTCATTCAAGGCATGCTGACAGGAGTGCGGTACCGTGACGAGATTGTGAGGCCCCTGCTCCAGCCCGCCCTTCAGGCCATGGGTAACGCTGCTGTTTTCCAAGACGACAATGCCCGTCCACACCGAGCCCGTGTCGTGGACGATCATCTGCAGCAAGAAGGGATCATCCGGATGCAATGGCCATCTCGCTCACCCGATCTGGCTCCAATTGAGCATCTCTGGGATGTCCTTTGACGGCGGGTAGCCCACAACCACCCCCCCGCCTGTTGACGTGGCCCAGCTCACTCTCTTTCTGCAGCAGGAGTGGCAGGCCATACCGCGGGACACTCTTTTCGGACCCTGGTGGACTCCATGCGTCGACGTTGTGCCGCTTGCCTGGCGGCAAACGGTGGCTACACTCGGAACTGAATGGTGCAGTTTTCAGTTGTGGCTTATGTGACGATCCTGAGGAAGGGTGATTGGACATTACAGCCCGCTGTCCGCGTTTGATTTGTTGATTTTGTGCAATAGTTCAATGAATTTGTTCTTGAATAAATTTGGAAGATTTTGCGTCCGTTCTTCTTAACATTGGCTGTAGTGTTTTGGTCTGGGAGACAGCGTTGCCAGTGGCCCTTAACTTTTTGTCGGTAATATATATATATATATATATATATATATATATATATATATATATACTGTTTGCATGACGTTTTTAGTTTTTCAGCAACTTTTTTTCCCCTCCACACTTTCGTTTTGTTTTATTTACTACCTTTGGCTGGCTGCTTTGGGGATGCCTTCAAGAAACATTGTGATGGTTCCGTCATGCAGCTAGAGAAGGGCTATTATATTTATAATAGATATCTTCCCAATTTCTTCATCTTCAATTTACTCTTAAATTAAATATTTCAAATTTTTTGCCGAGTTATTGCTACAATGTTGGAAGAATTGTTATCCTGCACTTGATTTCCGCCCACTACTTAATTGTTCAGCAAACATGATAGTTTTCCTACTGAACGTGAGAATACCATGCAAACATTTCGATCCCCCTCTTTCGCTACACCATCCCTTCTTCAATGAAACTTAGTAGAATTCTGTCTGTCTCTCTCTTTCACGCACACAAAATCCCATTTACCCTCCCCCAAACAACAACAATGCAAACATCCACATTCAACCGACGTACACAGAAAAACTCGGAATCTCACTTAAGTCAAGGTGTGCACAGTGACACCGTTTCAACACGTAACATCCCCATCACCTGTCATGAAAGGTCCAGTACTTGACGCCCAGTTTGCTGAAGAACTCAAAGCCGGCACGCAGGCGCCGTTTGGCATTGGCCATGCTGTTGCTGCCATCGTCCCACGGCCTTTCCAGTGTGGGGAACCCGAATGGGTCAGCACCTGTACGCCGTGTGTGGATCAGAAGGGGAATTTTAGAAAGAAAGAGAAAAGAAAACACCAGGCTTATGAAACAATGAATTAGAACGGTTTCACGAAATGAAAGATGATTGGTGAGATAGTTTGGACGCAGGTGTTTTTCTTCGTATATAGGTCGTTGCCCTTCATGAAGGGGAGTAAGCGAACAATCATGTTACATAAGTTATTTTTATTTATTTTCATTTTTTTAACATATACAAAGTATATAAGGTTAAAAAGTTAGTGTTTTACGACGAGAGAGCAACTTGACGCAGCTGAAACGCTTTGTGCAGGAAATTTGATAAATTTCTAATGGCTTTTTCATACTTACTTACAGAGAGAGAGAGAGAGAGAGAGAGAGAGAGGAGAGAGAGAGAGAGAGAGAGAGCGTAAAGGGCCACTTTCGAAGTCTCGTCGCTAGGTTGTGTTTAGTGTCGCTAACGCGTTCTGTCACAAGAAGGAGTAAATTAAAACGCGCATCCAAAAATAACAAGTCCCAGTTGAACTTTTGATATACGAACTTCTGTTCGTTCAGATTTGTGGTTTCTTCTTTTTCTTTTTGTTATAGTACACAGAGACAGCCTATATCATGGAGGGGATCCAAAGTGTTACTGACCACAGGATTCAGGTGTATTGATGGACAACCTTGTTAGATAACTGAATTATCAGCTCTAAACCTTGACCCCCCCCCCCCCCCCCCCCACTGGACGCATGTCAACATAATACAGAGGGTCACCGTATAGATGTAGACTATGCAACTGCTACGGTACGTCATACAGGTGCGTGTAGGTGATTACCGAAAGTATATCGAAGGGGGAGGGAGGGGTTTGGAGGAGGAAGGGGCGGAGGTGGGAGGTGAGGTGACAAATGGGTACGGGGGGAGCCGGTACACGTTATCATCGACGAACAGTGGTGACGAAATAAATGTTAGGGCTTTTGTAATTGCTAGTGTCTGTCTGTCTGTCTGTCCTCGTCCGTCCGTCCGTCCGTCCGTCCGTGTGTGTGTGTGTGTGTGTGTGTGTGTGTGTGTGTGTGTGTGTGTGTGTGTGTGTGTGTGTGATTTTAATATAGACGAAAAAAAAAAACAAGATAACCCTTTTGAGTCAATTCCAAATTACATGTACTTTGACGACAAACATGAGCAGTTAGACATTTAATTTTGTAGCCATTAGTGACGGCGATTGCCGTCAGCGACACCACAGCCATATCAAGGTCATGTCTGTGGTCAGGGTTGCCAGCATGGGTGAGGTCAGCTTGGACTTAGGTAGACTCACTGTCTGTCTATGGCCCCGGTGTGTTGGTCTTCTCATCGAGTTCACCTACGCCTTTACGTTTCTTACGTTTCGCTATATGTTTTTTTTTTCATGTCGAAACCAAACTGATTTTAGGATAAGACTTGACTTAGTCCTCTGAATTCCCTGGGGAACATAGGGCCGCGCAACCACACTCTTCCAGCGGACACGATTTCGGGAGATCCTCTTCAGCTCGGCCCACGTCATTCCGGCGGCCTTCACTTCTGCGTCGGTACTCCTTCGCCATGTCTGTCTTGGTCTTCCCACTTTTCTCTTGCCCTGAGGGTTCCATTCAAGGGCTTGTCTTGTGATGTTGAATGGAGACTTTCTGAGGGTGTGGCCAATCCATCCCCACTTCCGTTTTCTGATTTCTAATTCTATTGGAACTTGCTTGGGTCTTGTTCAACAGTTCTGTGTTGGCAATAACATCTGGCCATCTGATGTTCACAATGTTTCGCAGACATCTGTTGATAAATGTTTGGAGTTTGTGGGTGTTTGTCTTTGTTGTTCGCCACGTTTCAGAACCATACAGAAGGACAGATTTCACATTTGAGTTGAAGATTCTGATCTTGTTGTGAAGTGAGAGGGCAGTGGATTCCAGATAGGCCAAAGCGTAGTAAAGGTGTGCCTGGCTTTATTGATGCGGCTCTTGATATCCTTATCTGTACCTTCGTCTTTGTTGACCCACACTGCCGAGGTTGACAGACTTGTCAACTTCAGTGATGTCTCCTGTTGTAGTCGTAGTGGGTCTCGTTGCTGGTTGTTGACTCCCATGGCTTCTGTTTTTCTTTGTGTTGATTTGGAGGCCCGTCTTTCCTGCTTCTTCTGCTACCCGGCACAGCTTCTCTTGTGCATCTTGCTGTTTGTGGGAGAGAAGGCTCATGTCGTCGACGAAGTCCAGGTCTTCCAGTTGCTTGGTGAAAGTCTACTGGATTCTTGTCCTTTTGCAGTCTGTAGACTGCCGCATTACCCAGTCAACGATCATCAGGAAAATTGTCGGCGACAGTAGACACCCCTGACGGACGCCGGTTTGTATAGTGAAGGGCTTCGTTAGCTTCCCGTCGTGGACGACCTGGCATGTGGCATCCTAGGATAAGATCCACAAAAAATTGTACAGAGCTGCTTTACGTATAGCTTCCCTCTTCCAACTCTCTCCACCTTCCCCTCATTCTCTTTTGTCACTCTCCCCTTCTTCCCCCCCCCCCCCCCCCCCCCCCCCTCCTTCCCGCCCTGTTTCTCTCTCTGTATTTCAGTTTCATCTCTCTCTCTCTCTCTCTCTTCTCTCTCTGTAATTTGTGCGTGTGCGTGCGTGCGTGCGTGCGTTTGTGTGTGTGTGTGTGTGTGTGTGTGTGTGTGTGTGTGTGTGTGTGTGTGTGTGTGTGTGTGTGTGTGTGTGCATGCATGACGCGCGCGCGCGCTCTCGCGCACAGTTTTTTGTTTTGTGTGCCTGTCTCTGCGCGTTTTCTCGAACACATAAAAGGAAAAGACAATTTTGTACAATCAGGTCTAATATATAGGAACAATAAAGAAAAAAAAAAAAGAAGAAAACGATGACATGAAGTCTTGTTAAGCTTTCTGTCATTCCGTTCGACTGGAAAAAGTCTTTAGACACAGACTCTGCCTCCTTGTATCAGTAGCTTTTTGGCAGAAGACAGGAGTAAGTTTACCTCTGACACTGATTATGTGTAGCACTCTCTTTTCTCGAGTCATGAATAGGAAACCCCTAACTTCATAATCATCAGAAACGGAACTGAATATTTAAATTAGAGGGGGAAAAAAATCGCTAATAGTTACCAAGAGCTTTAACAGTTTTTTTTTTTTTTTAAATTTCGTTGCTCCTGCTAGTCGCGAATAATTTGACTATCCCTGAGCCTGTTCTTCTAAGCTATGCAAGCCCTAGTCCTCCCCCCTCCCCCCCCCCTCTCTCCCACCTTCGCCCCTTCTTCCCCTCCCCACCCTCCTCCAGTTCTTCCCCTCCTTCCTTCTTTCAGTGATGACAGCGTCGCTGTCGCATGACGGATGACACCAGACGCATTGACCAAGTCGAGATCGGAACAGTTCGTCACTTTACTGTGTTGACGCAGTCGGTTCATGCGCTGAAGGTCGCGAGGCTGATAACCCGCTATCTAACAAGCTGTCCTTTGATATGCCTGAACCCTGGAAATCTGTAACACTGGGGATCCCGTGCCTGGTGACATAGGGGGAATCTGTAAACTGTCGTCTTTTCCTCTGGGGTGTTTTGCCTGTCTGTCTCTGTCTGTCTGTCTGTCTATCTCTCTCTCTCTCTGTCTCTCTCTCTCTGTCTGTCTGTCTGTCTGACCCCTTCATAGGAACGATGGCCTTTACATGAATAAACCATGAGTTCTGAGTTTCTCTCTCTGCTTCCCTGCCGCCCCCCCCCCCCCCCCCCCCCCCCCCTCTCTCTCTTAAAACACACACACACACTCTCTCTCTCTCTCACACACACACACACACACACACACACTCATCTCTCTCACTCACTCACACACACACACACACACACACACACACACACACACACACACACACACACACTGACCAGTGCCACGGAAGGTATGCCAGAAGCAGACAGAGAAACGAAGCCACTGCTCCATGGTCTTTCCCATCACCACCTGCAATCGATGCCACGGACATTGGTCTGTGTGATTAACGTCAGATTTTCTTTTTTTCTTTTCTTTTTAGATGATTTTTTTCTTTCTTTCCTTTTTTTTTTCTTTCTTTCTTTCTTTCTTTCTTTCTTTTCATTCTTCCTTCTTTTCGTTCTTTCCTTTCCTTCCTTTTTTTCTTAAAAAAAGATATTGTTAACGTTTTTCACGTTCTTTGACGATTTACTTGCCATTGTACCAAACTATACACACACATTGTTCCCCCCCCCCCCCCCCCCCCCCCCCCCCCCCCCCCCCCCCCCCCCCCCCCCTTTTTTTTTTTTTTTTAAAGCTATTATTTCATTTCCAGCTCCGTCAAACAGGTCGTGTTTCAACCCTGTCTGTTGGTTACTCTGAAAGCACGACAACACAAAAATTACTCAACCAAACTTAACGAAACTTGGTGAAAAGACAGAATGTTGCCCAAGAACGAAGCACAGACTTCTGGGAGCCGATCCTTGGTGCAGGTCTGGATTAAAAAGTAGATGTAGGATCTGTTTCGACCGTGACAGATGACTGCGCTTTCCCGAGTACGCTTCTAGTTTCTTTCGTTCACCGTTTGAACCCGACAGTGGGCTTTGCATAGATGGCCCATGCCCAACGTTGAGGATTGCTGACAATAAGTATTTCGAACGCTTGTAAATGGTTGTTCGCTGTGTAATATTTAGCATAATGAAAGCCAGTGTGTGTGCACACGCCTCGTGCGCTTGCGTGCGTGGACGTGTGTTTCACAACGAACACCGACTGCATATAAACACTACAGATATTCAAAATGTATTCATGTACATTTGGACTGTGTATATTTGTGTGTGCGTGTGTTCGTATGTTCGCTACTGACCTCATTGGAATTGTAGTGTTTGTACACCAGTGACTCCTCAGGACCCGCCTCTGACTTGAAGCGAATAGACCCAATACCTGCAAGAATGAAAGTCACAAAGGTGATGAAAACAACGCAACAAAGCCAAACAACAAATGAATGAAAAAGGGGGAAAAATGTACCAATGGATGAACATGGAATCGCAGAACACGAAAACGACCAAAGTAACGAAATATTATCCGAACAGAACTGACAGAAAAATAGCCCCCATTAAGTTAGCTGACCAGTCACGGAGGAAATGATCGTCGCCGGATTCAGCCTAATGGTGATAACTGCTATTACTGCCAGTATTCTTAGTGTCTTTGTAATGGCGACTGTGATGGTGGGGTTTCATGAAATCGGTACATAAGTGGGTGCTTTAGGTTTAGATCTTATATAAGGTAGTATGCCCTTTCAACGACTGTTGATTTGATATCCAGTATTTTCATCTCTCCATTTTCACTGACCTCGGTTATGCATTCATATACGCATTATTAATTTCTGTAATCATCCATTCTTTTGTATGCATGAGAAAATACTTAGGATAAAACATCAAACAAAACTGAACTGTATGTGAGAATGGGAGGTGGGGAGTGTGTGTGTGTGTGTGGGGGGGGGGGGGTGCAGGGATGGGAGAGGGATTTTAAATGAAGGTTATACAGCTTGTTTTTAAAATGTTTTTCCATGGCTTTTTATAGAAACAAGAAATACAATGTTGGATCATGTAACATGAGAACAACGCGCATAATTTAAATGCCGATCAGTGGCCTAAAGAATCAACACAGCATGTAATAATACTTCTTACCGAGAAATGCAGTCTGCGATTGTCAGAATTCCGGAATCATCATTTTAATCAGCTACCCGAGTGAGGTCATACTCCTAAAAAGACTCAGTCGGGAGGAGGGAAGGGGGATAAAGAGCGGCTGAAAAATCCGTTAAGATCCAAGAACGGGCAATATGTTCCGATCGAAAAGTATACAGCACAGCTGAAAATGTCTGCAACATAAGACTGCTGCTAGAGAAGCATCGCAACCACCAATATAATCTCTACACACACGATTTCATCGACTTCAAGAAAGCCTTTGACCATGTTTAGCTTAAAGGTCTGGGACAGGTCATGATGAACAAATGAACAGCAATACCATCCAAATAACTATAAAGTTCTGCAACTATATTGGTAGAGCAGCTCTTACATCGTCAGAGACTTGTTTTGGACAGCCACAGGGCTGCGCCAAGGCCTTTCCTGTCTCCCATTCCGTTCAGTGTGGGAGAGACGTGAAGACTTCAGCACCTCCACAGCTTACCTTTTTGCAGTTTACCTTTCGTTTGACTCTAGCGGAATTCATTGGAGGCGGTACACAGCAGAACTCTGGAAACTCGCTGCAGGCTAGACAAAGCATCAAGCACAGACGGAATGGAGGTCAGCTCGCTCGAAGTCGCGGCTCCAGTTTCACTAGATGTGACGCTCCGGACGCCAACGGAAAATTAAAACTTCGAAAGAGTCGGGAGCGAACGAGGTGTGAAAGAGCACTTCGGAAAACCAAAACGGAGACTGACGCGCGGTAGGCTAAACAGAGGCAAGGAGAAAAGAAGCGAAAAGAGAGTGAGTTCAAAACAGGACGGGTGAGTGTGTGTACGTGTGCCTGTTCTTGTCCGCATAGACCGGTGTGCGCATGTGCGTCAGTCAGCCTGTTTTGTGTACATGCGCGAGAAGCTGTGACTAAGTTGTGGCGTGGTTTGTCATGTATACTAG
>JADBJO010002172.1:202500-217500 GCA_016801955.1 Conus betulinus
AATCGGAGGCTCAAATTAACATTACACCGTCTTCAAGCCTATCCTCTGATTCGTGTATACAATGAAGTGAACGCTCATCACCGTCGACGGGTACCCATGTCGCACGTGCTGTGATGGGGTTGGGAGTCTCTAAACAGCTTGACAGCGTTGCTGGGGTCATTGTCTGTGGCGACCCAAGTTTCACGTGCAGTGACAGAGGTGAGGGGTACCGAACATGCTGATAGTGTAGCAGTGACAGTGTTGACGTTGACGCGAACTGTGCTTACGGTCATGATCTTTCAACCAATAAAAATGTCAATGTCAATGTTAATGATGCCATCACTGTCAGTGTTGCAAATACAGTTTTCGATGATGCCAATACTGTTGATGACGCTGATACAAGTGTTGCATTTGAAACGTAGGCCTACTCATTCTTACAGTGGAATATTAAGAGATTAATATCAAAATATAACGGAGATTTTCTTTCTTTTGTATGTTCTTACGATTTCGCCTGTCTTGTCAAAACATTTCATGATTATGTAACACCTGATAAGTTTCCAGGTTATACATGTTCAGTGAAACTGCCGTTAAGCTGTCAAGACAAGAAAGCCGTTCTGGTGGTATTCTTTGCTTAATCAGGAAAGAGTTAGGCCAATATTGATAAAAATAGATGCAAATTATTAAAATATTCTCTTATATAAATAACCATTGTTTGATCTACCCAAAGGCATGATATATATTTGTGCTTATGTGCAACCAGAGGGTTCTCCATTTTATGCGTTTGTTTATGTCGATAATGGGATTATTATTTGGAAGATTGTATCAGCGACTGCATCGTCATGTTAGGGGGTGTCTTTATTGTGCTGTCAGATTTTAACAGCAGAATGTCGAATATTTCGCCGAACTTCATTTCCAGAGAGACTACATCACTTTACAAAAGTGTTTCCGTAAATTTTGGAAGACAATCACAAGACAGGGTTTTAAATCCTTACGGTGAATGTTTACTAGATTTATGTACTGCTTTAAATTTTGTGCATATTGAACGGTATGTGTGATCGCGACCTACGTGGTTGGTGCATGTACATTTCTGACGTTGGCAGTAGTGTTATCGATTATTTTGTGATGTCATGCGATTGGTTCTCGATTCTGTGTGATTTTTGTCACATGTCTGTTTTGGAAAGAAGCGATTCCGGTCATAGGCCTGCAAGGATGTTCTTACGTGTACCAAATAAAAACACTCCTGTTCAAAAAAAAAAAAAAAAAAAAAAAAAAAAAAGCAATATGCATTTGACAAATTTGTTTGCAATGTAGAAAAATGCAGGGTTATCTTTGCATTCTATAAAATATGAGGAAGCAAATTTATGTCTGAAAGCCGCCATTGATTTAATTGATGTAATGCTAGCGAAGCGCTTTCCATGTTTAACGAATGTATTTAAAAATGCAGCAGCGTGTATGAAAGAACGTATTGTGGTCAGTAATGAATTTAAATCCTTGTTCCATGCAAGACTGGAACTATAGACTCGAGGTTTTCTCGCTTCATAGACGAATGCTTTGTCCACTGGGCCGTTTTTTCCGTATCGGCAGCAACAGCAGCAGCTGTTGCAATAGTAGTAACAGAATCAGAAGCAGCAGGATCAGAAGCCGTAGAAGCAGCAGCAATAGTAGTAGTAGTAGTTGCTGTTGTTGTTTGTTGTTAGTAGCAGCAGCAGTAGTAGTAGTAGCAGTAGCAGCAGTAGTAGTAGTAGTAGTAGTAGTAGTAGTGGCAGCAGCAGCAGTAATAGTAATAGTTGCTTTAGTAGTAGCAGTTGCTGTCGTAGTAGTAGCAGTAGCTGTAGTCGTAGTGGCCGTAGCGGCCGAAGCAGCAGTAGATGTTGTAGCAATAGTAGTTGTAGCATAGGCCATCTACCGCCGCCGCCGCAGTAGCAGTAGATGTTGTAGCATTAGTAGTTGTAGCAAAGGCCATCTACCGCCGCTGCCGCAGCAGCAGCAGTAGGAGTAATGGAAGTGGTAGTGGCAGCAACAGCAGCATAAGCAATAACAATAGCAGCAGCAGCAACAGCAGCAATAACAATATAGCAGCAGCAGCAGCAGCAATAAACAATAGCAGCAGCAATAACAATAGCAGCAGCAGCAATAACAATAGCAGCAGCAGCAATAACAATAGCAGCAGCAGTAACAATAGCAGCAGCAGCAATGGCAATAACAATAGCAGCAACAGCAACGACAATAACAATAGCAGCAGCAGCAGCAACGGCAATAACAGTAGCAGCAGCAGCAAAACAGTAGCAGCAGCAGCAGCAATAACAACAGCAAAGCAGCAGCGGCATAACAATGGCAGCAGCAGCAGCAATAACAATAGCAGCAGCAGCAACAGCATAAAATACAGCAGCAGCAGCAACAGCAATAACAATAGCAGCAGCAGCAATGGCAATAACAATAGCAGCAGCAGCAATAACAATAGCAGCAGCAGCAATAACAATAGAAGCAGCAACAATGGCAACAACAATAGCAGCAACAGCAACGGCAATAACAATAGCAGCAACAGCAATAACAATATCAGCAGCAATAACAATAGCAGCAGCAACGGCAATAACAATAGCAGCAGCAGCAATAACAATAGCAGCAGCAGCAAAGGCAATAACAATAGCAGCAGCAGCAAAGGCAATAACAAGCAGCAGCAGCAGCAATAACAATACCAGCAGCAGCAATAACAATACCAGCAGCAGCAAAGGCAGCAAGCAATAACAACAGCAGCAGCAGCAACGGCAATAACAATAGCAGCAGTAGCAGCAGCAATAACAATAGCAGCAGCAGCAATAACAATGACAGCAGCAGCAGCAGCAGCAGCAGCAGCAGGCGGGAGGGGGGGGGGGGGGGGGGGGGGGGGGGGGGGGGGCTTTCAAGAAAGTTTTTTTTTTTCTAGCTGATTTTAGTCTCATGTATTTAACACACGCCCACACCCACGCCCCTCACACAGAGAGAGAGAGAGAGAGAGAGAGAGAGAGAGAGAGAGAGAGAGGGAGGGAGTTGAATTTGTTTTTGATTTAACAATCATAATCTAAATTACCACATATACAATGGGTCAAATAATTAGTAAAGGAAAAAGAAATGGAGGTAAACCATTCTTCCTTTATGTTTAGAATGCCTTTGCAAAGATTTATGAAGGGGTGGAAGAAGTGGAGGAAAGATGTTTGTGGCAAAAAAAAAAAAGGTGCGATATTGGCATGTCGGGCCATAGACAGAAGGGAGAGAATCGACGACGCTTACTGTCAGAAAGCGCTTGTCTCCCCTCCCGTGTCCACTGCCGTATTCGACTCGGTGTTGAGTACAACAGGCAGGGAAAGTGTTCGATCAGGATATCAATCCATGACATCTTAGAAATGTTGTTTAATTACTTACTCAGTCAGTGATGTAATAAAATCGCTCATTTTTCTTTTGAATTCACCGGACTACTACGAACTGCTTTCAGATGCCGATATACCATTATGGAGACGTCACGCTCGTGGTGGACGATGGTATGCAAGGTCAAGATTCTCTTATTACTCCTAGCTTATAAAGGCAATTGTTGTGTGTGTGTGTGTGTGTGTGTGTGTGTGTGTGTGTGTGTGTGTGTGGTTTTGTTTTTCTGAAGCATACTCGCACAAGTCCTACAAACCCGTAATGAAGCGGGTATTTCAAGGGTTCTTTATGACAGGTGTTTAATCACTGAATCGCTAACCAAGTCTGACAGTCGCGATTTCTTATCACTGATTCAACATCCGTTTTACGCCCAATTTGAGCAGATAAGTGATTGCTCGTTCTTCGTTTTCAATGTCCTGAATGTTGTTTATCTTGCCTGAAGAAGACCAAAGAGGTAAAACAAAAAAACAAGAGAAAAAAAAAAAGAAAAGAAATTCAAAAAAAGGCGCCGTGTTTTGTCTTGTAATTTGTTTGTCCCTTTCATGGGTGGAATAGTATTTTTTTTTTTTCTTTTAAGTTTGTTTCAATTTTCGCTTGCAGTCACCTCACGTTGAAACTTACGTGAGTTTTTGTTCGGTATGTTTAGAGAATGGTTATTGACTGGTGTCAGCTTATACGCTTTGCCTGTATGTCTGCACAGCAAAATCAGTATCTTGCATTAATACGGCCGCGCGTCGTCGGTTTGCTGTAACACAATCCGTTTGTAGAGGTTACGCAAAAATTTGACAGGAGTGTTCTAAAAACATTAGTGCGAAACTTGTGACGACGTTTCCACCTTGCCAGCAGACGACGCCTCTCAGAGGATCGACCTGCACGCCATCTGGCGGCAACCTCCGAGTCGATGTCATTTCAAGGTTAACGGGCTTTGGTTGATGTTAACTCGAATCGCGCGCGCGCTATTTTAGGAATATTGTCTTTTCGTCCACTGTTACATTTATTTTGTTCGGTTTACAAAAAACTTAGTAGCGAAATGTACTGGAAAGCATAGCTGTTTAAACTGAGTAGTAGCCTATGAGGCCCAGTTCCAGCAGCCTGGTTTCAGAAGCCATTTTTGTGTGTGCTTGAATGAGAAAGAAGGAAGCGCGACAAGAACACGAGCGTGCAGGCTACTGCCAAACACACACACACACACACACACACACACACACACACACATGCACGCACTCACGCACGCACGCACGCACGCACACACACACACACACACACACACACACACACACACACACACACACACACACACTGCATTTTCTACAGACGCTGATAATTATGTGAATGATCGTAGAGGCTGAATGTTTGTTTGATTTGACCTTTCTAAAATTCAGTCTATATTGAAAATGATAAGATCGTGGTAGCAGACGTTTAAGAGTAATCATGCATTTCCGTAAAGCTGCGTTCTGATTGGTCATTACCAAAAAAAAAAAAAAAAAAAAAAAAAGTCTATACCGATTAGCTAACAATCCTTTTAGAACGATTTCAGTTTCTTCAGCAGACGACACTCTACTTAACAGGTATTCCGTATCAGCGAGTCCATCCATTCATCGTTCTTCCCTTAATTGATAGTTTATGGAAGGAAATTACTTTGTCGACAAGAATGGCGGAGCAAGACCCTTCCAGGTATGTTGAAATTGTGTATGAGCAGTTTACGACTTCACAGGCTAAAAGAATAATTTCTATCAGCGCCAACCCAATGCTGCTGTGAACTTTGCGAATACCCCGTGGAAACCGCGCCACCCTCTTAACTACGGTCCTTGGACTGGTGAGAAAAATAGTGTCCAGGGTCTTTGTTCCACAGTATCTGGAGAGAGAGGGTTCCATTCCCTGTATTGTCCAGCGGAGAAGGAAAGAGAACTGCTGGTGCTATAGTATACATAGGAAAAATGGAGTTCGTGTCCTTGCTGTCGGCCCGATGGGTGCTGGTTGGAGTTCCCTTTGGATCCATGTTGAGCAGATCAGCTGACTGTGGATTCTGTACAGCATTGCCTGCCGTTCTCTCTCTCTCTCTCTCTCTCTCTCTCTCTCTCTCTCTCTCTCTCTCTCTCTCTCTCTCCCATCCTCTCTCTTCATCCCTTCCTCCCTCCCTCCCTCCCATCCTCTCTCTCTCTCCTCTCTCTCTCTCTCTCTCTCTCTCTCTCTCTCTCTCTCTCTCTGTCTCTTCATTCCTTCCTCCCTCCCTCCCATTCTCTCTCTGTCTCTCCCTCTCTTCATCCCTTCCTCCGTCCCTTCCTCCCATCCCTGTCTGTCTGTCTGTCTGTCTGTCTGTCTGTCTCTCTCTCTCTCTCTCTCTCTCTCTCTCTTTACGTTACTGTCTATCCAGGTCAGATGATCCTTTATTTAATAACCGTTCATTGGTTTTGGTGCTCTGCAGTAACAGAAAATCATAGTTTGTACTATTACTATTTTCTTTTTTTTTTTATCCTGTTGATGTCATTTGATTTTAAGTCATAGTTTCTATGATATAGTACTGGGCAGTAGGTGGTAATACAATGAGTTGTTCATTCACTTCTTTGTAAGGGGTCGCAGCCAAATTATTTGTATTTGCTCTCTCTCTCTCTCTCTCTCTCTCTCTCTCTCTCTCTCTCTCACACACACACACACACACACACATACACACATACACACACACACTCTCTCTCTCTCTCTCTTTCTCTTTCTCTCTCTCTCTCTCTCACACACACACACACACACACACACACACACACACACACACACACACACATTTTGTCACTACGATTTTTTCCCTAGAATATTTCACGTTCACCGGCCCGTTCTTACCTAATTCTCCCCCAAGCCAGCTTCTCTCCCCCCCCCCCCCCCCCACCTTTCTCCCCCTCCCCCCCCCCCCCCCCCCCACCCCCCCCCCCCTTTCTCTCCCTATCTCCCCCCACTCTACCCTCTTCATGTTTGACATTGTTAGCGCTGTGGGCCCCTGACAATTACTCGGCAGATGTTGCGCATTTCAAAACCTCCGTCATAACTCCCCTTATAATTAAAGGCACACAACACTTCAGATAAAACTTTCAGTAGCTGCCAGTGCGTTGGCAAGAACCCTATAGGCGATTCAACGTAGCCGTGGGATCTATTCAAAATCCGGCGACATCGATTTATTATTTTTTTATCTACTTCTAAAGGGCTTTTCATTGTGTAATCCCTTACTCACACGTGAGCGAAAACCGCCATGAATAGACCCGCCTCTCGCGTGCACCCCAGTCCCCTCCACAGAATCAAAGACCGTAGATCTCTCACCAACCGCTCAGAATTGTCAACCGGACACGTGAATGCTCCACAAAGACCGTAACGTAGACGGTCTCTATACATTGCCTGGGTTAATTGACGGCGAGGCGGGTGACGTACACGTCAGTTGTCATCACGCCGAACTGCAGGCAGGTAAAAACACGCGGGCGCCGCCTGCAAGGAACCCTGTGGTGTGACAGTTTCAGAGAGTTTCAGAGCCAGCGGGTCGAGACGGGCGAGTCTCTGTGGAAGCGGGGTGTGTTGCTTGGCCCCAGTATGCGCGTCATCCCGTGCCTTCAGCTCACTAATTCTGCCCCTGCTTTTCTTCTCTCGCTTTTTTTCTCGTTTGTCCTCATGCTGATATGTTGGTGTTGGGCTTCTGGCCAAAAGTGTGTGTGTGTGTGAATGTGTGTGTGTGTGTGTGTGTGTGTGTGTGTGTGTTCCCGTAAAGACGAGCGGTTCGAATCGTGAGTTAAAACTTCAGTCTGTTGAATCCTGTGGATAGGACTCTGACAAATACTACGTGTGGATCCAACTGCTAAAGTGTTAGGTAGACAAATACGTGTGAATCTTACTGTTAAAGTGTTAGGTAGACAAATACGTGTGAATCCTACTGTTAAAGTGTTGGGTAGACAAAAATAACTCGTGTGGATCCTACTGTCAAAGTGTTAAGTAGACAAATAGCTCGTGTGGATCCTACTGTCAAAGTGTTGGGTAGACAAATAGCTCGTGTGGATCCTACTGTTAAAGTGTTGGGTAGACAAATAGTTCGTGTGGATACTATTGTTAAAGTGTTAGGTAGACAAATAGCTCGTGTGGATCCTACTGTTAAAGTGTTTTGGTAGACAAATAGTTCGTGTGGATACTACTGTTAAAGTGTTAGGTAGACAAATAGCTCTTGTGGATCCTACTGTTAAAGTGTTAGATAGACAAATAGCTCGTGTGGATCCTACTGTTAAAGTGTTAGGTAGACAAATATTTCGTGTGGATCCTACTGTTAAAGTGTTAGGTAGACAAATACCTCGTGTAGATCCTGCTGTTAAAGTGTTGGGTAGACAAATAGCTCGTGTGAATCCTACTGTTAAAGTGTTTGGTAGACAAATAGCTCGTGTGGATCCTACTGTTAAAGTGTTAGGTAGACAAATAGCTTGTGTGGATCCTACTGTTAACGTTTTAGGTAGACAAATAGCTCGTGTGGATCCTACTGTTAAAGTGTTAGGTAGAAAAATAGCTCGTGTGGATCCTACTGTTAAAGTGTTTGGTAGACACATAGCTCGTGTGAATCCTACTGTTAAAGTGTTAGGTAGACAAATAGCTCGTGTGGATCCTACTGTTAAAGTGTTGGGTAGACAAATAGCTCGTGTGAATCCTACTGTCCCACAGTCAAAACTTAAGTCAGACAAAAAGTCCGACTAAGGTTACATATTTGTTTTTTGTCAGACAGTTTCTGTGAATTGTGTGGTTCAATATTTAGTCAGACAAATAGTCTGTGGTATAACATTTTGTGATAGTGGGAATCGTACGCTTAAAGCTTCAGTCAATTTTTTCATTTGAACCATACGGTTGAAACTTCATCCAGACAGATAGTCCATATAAACCATACGGTTAAAACTTCGGTTATATTGTCCATGTGAATAGTACGGTTAAAACTTCGGTTATATTGTCCATGTCAATAGTACGGTGAAAACTTCAATTAAGTAGGTTGTCCATGTGAATCATACAGTTAAAAAACTTCACTTAGTCCATGTGAGTCATACCATGAAAACTTCAGTTAGATTGTCTATGTGAATCCTACGGTGAATATTTTCGTCAGACAGATAGTCCATTTGAATCACATGGTTAAAACTTGGACTGAAAATATAGTTGGACTATCCGTGTGTGAACGATGCAGTTAAAATTTTAGTCAGTCAGACAGTTCATGTGAATCATAAGATTAAAACCTTGGTCGTTCAGCCGGTTCATGTAAATCATGTGGCATATGGTTAAAACTTAAGTCAGACAAATGTACAGTGTATGAATCTGCTGTTAAAACTTTAGTCAGGCAGACAGTCACTGTGAATCCTACGATTGCAACTTTAACTAGAGAAGTAGTCCAAGTGGGGTTAATGCCACGATTAATGCTTCAGCCAGAGTCTGTATAACTCCTATGGTCAGACCACAGAAAGAAAGATGATGTAGCTGAAACCAGAATAAGAAAATGTTGCTAGGACT
The DNA here is from genome assembly GCA_016801955.1 of Conus betulinus. NCBI lineage: Eukaryota > Metazoa > Mollusca > Gastropoda > Neogastropoda > Conidae > Conus > Conus betulinus. The sequence continues at coordinate 211,381 of JADBJO010002172.1, forward strand.
GCACAAGCCAGTCATTTGGGGAAACTGGGAGTACTGCGGGCAAAATTGAAAGAAAAGTTTCGTTTGTGAGCTGACCTTCATGAATATAGAGGCCGCATAAAAGCTGGGTTAGATGTTCGTGTTTTTGCGTGTGATCGGATTTTTTTTGCCCGGGTTGGGTGTCGGCAACAAGACATTCAGATCTGAGGTGATGGGTGGAAGACTGATGCTTGTTGCCTGGAGGATCGTGTTCATCCCTTAGGAATATATTTTTTGTTCTATGTTTCAAACTGACAAGCCAGAACGGATGGTCTAAGCTGTTTGATCTGTGTGGTTATGGTGCAGCTTGAACTACTTTGCTTTTGGCTTCTAATTGTCCCAATGTTGGAACGATTCATTTAATGGAACCCTAACTTTTCAAACACAAATTTATCGTGCTTTCCACAGCGATGAACAGGCAGGCAACTGCATTGACTTCCAATCTCACAACGCCTGAACGTTCCAGCCTTTAGGTTGTTAACGCCCCTCCTCCATCCCTCCATCCCTCTGGTGGCCTCTCTAAATCCGCCATGCAAAGTGTCGTTGTGCCAAGAAGGCGGGAGTCTGTACAGTGCAGTGAAATAGTGTCAAGCATTTTTTTTAAAAAATCCGTTGTCGATTAGGTTGTGTGTATTTTTTTTCTCCTTTTTGCTGGGTAAAAGTGCAGCTTGTTGAAATGTAGGTGAGTAGGGGGTTGGAAAAAACACGCGAGACAATTACACAGTGCGACAACTTCGTTAATAATTTCTGTCAACAGATCGTGTGAGGGTCGCACTCGTTGCTCGACGTGAGAAGACTGCAAACACTGCACGGTGATTGACATCTCACCATGAAACTGTTCATCTCTCTTGTTCTGGCCTCCACGTTGGCGCTGAAGTTGGCCGAGGGCGTAGCTGCAGGTAAAGAGTCAGTAGAGCTGTTTGTTGTCGTCGTTTTTGTTGGTGGTGGTGGTGTGGTGGCGGTGGTGGCGGTGGTGGTGGTGGTTTCTGTAATTTTCTGTGCCCCCTCAGCAGTATTTCTCCCTCGCCCCTCAAGGAGGCAAACCTTTTATAGCCGCACCGAGATCCTCTGGTCAGAACCCTGGTAGAGCGCAGAAAGAAACCAATGTCAGGTCGTCATCGGACTGCCCGCCAGAGGAGACACTGCACTGTAGCTAAGTCACCTCGGCGTGTTCGGTGGCGCCCCGTTCTTAACCCACATGCGCACGTCTCGTGCTCGTGAAAATATCTGGTTCGGCGTCATTAGTGCACATTTTATGGATGTGCAGCAGGGTAGCACACGAACATACATTTATCTCTGAAATTTGAAGCTCGACAAGTAGCATCATACACACAAAACTGGCACGGGGGAAATGGAAAGTAATTGTTAATATGGGTGGATCTTTTCTCCAAATCAAGATTTCGAACGGAAAACTGTCTTATCGTGAAGAATAGATGGCGCATAATTTGTTTTGCCACGTTCAGAATATTTTGATTTCAACGCTGACAAAATGTAGTTTACTACGATTGCATTTATAGCTTCTCTCTGTCTGATGTGCTGGCATGGCCTAGAAGACGAGTATTATTTTTTTAATTCAGTTGTAAAAGCTACGGAGAACTGCAAAAACAAAACAAAGTACATAGCTGCTCCGGAACTTCCGTTTGAGCCCTCCCCAGCCCACCCCCATTCCCCTTCCTCCGCCTTCACCCCTCTCTAAAACATCCAGTTACAGTACAGGTACTGATCAGTGTTCTACCACACGATCCCAGTGATCTCGAACAGAATCAATGGTATTTACCATAAGTTCTGGGAGACAGCCCCTTGACCCCACAATTACGACATCAAAATTCTGGTTTCAAGGTCGTGATCATGACTTCTGCCAGACGGCTTGAAGGAGGCCTCAAAGAACAGGGTCTCGCGACACATTCTGTCACAGTCCCAAGGATTCCAACAGGAATACAAGAGCTGCCTGAGGGCGGCTGGAGACCTCGTACAGGACTATAAGATTTCACGAAAAAGCTCTGCAAAGGGCGGGAATTCGGACTCTAGGCAGGAACATTTGAACTCCCCGACAGTTTTCCAAATAGGTATGCATGGACTTACGATTATATTCTTCTTCCAGGTGTCGCAGACCACACCCCCCGCTCCGTCCTAAAAGAGGCACATGGACATATTGGAAGTTCTGGCAGAGGACCTCAGAATCTCAACGAGGAACACATTATTCACCAGAACCTCCCCCCCCCCCCCTTGCCCCCCCCCCCCCCTCTCTCTCTCTCTCTTGCTTGCTCCCCATTGCTTTAGACCTGATGCAACAGGTTTGAAAGTAACTTTTTTTGTCAGAAAGAAGCTATTGTTACTGTAGTCGACGCAAGATAACTGGTTACCCACTCGGAAGAAGCCTGCAGTGTGATTGCGAATGAAAACGAAATGAATGCCCCCCCTCCCCCCGCCTACCCCCTATCCCCCTCACCCCCATCCTGCTTTGAAAGAAATTTGAAATATTGTACACACTCACTTTAGTAAATACGCGTGCGCGCACGCGCGCGCGCGTGTATGTGTGTGTATGTGTGCGTGTGTGTGCATGCGTGCGCGCGCGCGCGCGCGAGTGCTTGCATGTGACTCTGACTCAAACTTTAATGGTGACGAGAACCCTTCGAGGATCTAAAGACATCATACGGTAATAGTATCATCATTGTGTGTTTGTGTGTGTGTGTGTGTGTGTGTGTGTGTGTGTGTGTGTGTGTGTGTGTGTGTGTGTGTGTGCGCACGCGCGCACGCGCGCGCGTGTGTGCTTGCGTGAGCTTGCGTGAGTGCGCACGCATATGTCCATGCGTGCATGCGAGCCCGTCTGTGTGTGTGCAGACCTGGATCAGGAATGCGATCCTCTGCTTGGCTGCATCGACGACAACGCCGAATGCGTGGACCAGAACGGAGACGGCTCGACTCACTGCCATTGTACGGCACACTTCACGGACGTGGACGGCCAGTGCAGTAAGTGCTCATGTCCGTGCATAATAACAAAAAAACAGATCAGCCGGAGCGGCGGGTGGGACCCAGAGTACTGTCCCCAACTGCCCAACCAACCAGCCGGGAGCAATCCTATCACAGCCTTGGAAGCCTCCGCTGTATTCACACAGGGTGCAGGAACGCGCGAGACATTCCATTAAGACGTCAAGGGACATGATTGCTCCCTGGCAGATGCCATTGTATAGTTACCATTGGATGCGGACACGACAGAAGCCCCACGGGAGCGCTCCCACGGGTATATCAGCCTACACGACTGCAGAGACCACCGGCGAAAAACGCCACAGCGAAGCAGCTACCATAATGCTTCCCGCAGCCTCATTCGTTGCTGTTCCGCTGACAGGTGAAGACAGTACAACTCCAGACTTGACCAAGCTTTGGGCCGTGAGGTCTTACATGCCCTCTGAAGAGAATCCCGAGCTACAGTCTTTCCCGCTGTCAACAGGACCTTCACTGCGGTCAGTGGGTCATTCCTCACCGTCACTGAGCCAAGAAATTCAGTCTCGGTTTCATCAAGGAGACTTACTGTTGTTTAAGCCAGGACTGGACAGTACGCAGCGTCACAGCTACACAAAATCCGCTTGCAAAGAAACCCAAACATGGCATTGCTCGCAGGTGTCGTGTGGCTTAGAGATGTTTCATCTTTCTGAATAAACAAAAAGGGATATGAATGATTGAAGAAATAAGTAAGAAAAAGAGAATGTCTCGCAGACGATTGTTCTCGGCTGCTTGGTAGTGTGTGTGTGTGTGTGTGTGTGTGTGTGTGTGTGTGTGTGTGTGTGTGTGTGTGTGTGTGTGTGTGTGTGTGTGTGTGCGCAGCCTTGAATCAAAGCACTTTGGTTAGTTACTTCAAGATGGCGTTGCTGCAGTACACTCTTCTGTGCGGCCGACATGGTGAGTAATCTTGGAAGATGTCCTGTTTCAGAGGCGGACAATGGTCAGGACTGTACCTCCGACGACGACTGTGTTTCTGAGTACTGCAAGAGAACGCCCAGTGGAACTGAAAAATGCGGGTCAGAACACATCTGTCTGTCTGTCTGTCTGTATTCTGTCTGTCTGTGTGCTAATATGCTTGTTTGTCAAAAAACTAATATATTTCGAAGCTTGAGGAAGGAGTCATATTCTCCAAAGTCTGATTGGTTTTAATCAGAACCAAACAAACGAAATCTATGTTTTACACCTGCCCTAAACTGACCACAGTTTTATGCCAGAATATAAGCCCTTCTCACCAAGATTAACTGCGATTGAACACACGCGCCCGCACACACATGCTGCGCGCTTTTCAGTTACATTGCAAAGGAAATAACGTGCGTGCGTGCGTGCGTGCGTAATCGCGATGGAAAAATAGCATGAATGATTTCCCCTTTTAAAATAACTCTCCCTCTCTCTCTCTCTCTCTCTGCTTCTGTGTCTCTGTGTCTACCTGCCTGTCTTTTTGTCTATCTGTCTGTCTGTCTGTGCCCCCCCCCCCCCCCCCCCTCTCTCTCTCTCTCTTAGTCGCTCGCTCGTTCGTCATGTGTGCGGACACATGCGCACGCGGGGGTGTTTCCCCAGTAGGTAAAGCGTTGTTCTGTGAAACCAGCAGTCTGATTCAATCTTCGCTGGAGACAGCCAGGGAACAGATTTTCTCATCGGGGTCAACATCTCTGTAAACTGCAACTCCGTCCATCTGCTTCGGATAAAACGTTATGAAATAAACAGACAAGTAAACAAATCTTGCATCACATCGTTAATCCCTTTCCATTTAACGAAGAAGATCGGGCTGTCATTAGGCGGTAGGATCTCTCTCTCTCTCTCTCTCTCTCTCTCTCTCTCTCTCTCTCTCTCTCTCTCTCTCACACTCACACACACACACACACACACACACACACACACACACACACACACACACACACACATACACACACAAGCGCGCGCGCGCGCGCGCGTGCTTACACACACATTGACATATAAGCAGAGCAGAGAAGACAAATGAATAAGTAAATGGACAAAGCGGTCATGCACTTTGATTTCTTATATATCAATCCCGAGGACGCAGTATGTCTACTCTAATCGGACAAGGGGTCTGGGGAAGTAGGGATTACAATTACATCCTCACAGATCACACCGGTGGTGAGCTGTTAGCGAAGGGATACGAGGAACAGTGGGCCATGGGCTCAAGCAGGAAGACGGGGACCACTTGTCTCTCACTGGAGGTGCCTCTGAGAGGGATGTCGGAATTTTTCTTTATCATCACTGCACGTGTTTGTATCTCCCTGTCGTGGTTGACGTCAGAATGCATTACGAAAAGAAGCGAAGGGTACAGCTTCTCATCTAGTCTGTGACCAGAATGAAAAACCCCACAGCATCACCTTCATCCTCGTCCACCCATACCAAAAAAAAGATAAAAAAAAAAAGAAAAAAAGGCACTAAATGCTTCATGTCCTGCTTTCGTAGTGAACTCAAGTTTCTGTTTTGTCTCCACGTCCGTGGCAAGTATTGAATACACGTCAAAATCGTCGTTATCACGTTATCAACAGGATCATGGAGACTGTGATGGGATTCAATTCAATTCAAACGACTTTATTATCACAAAGGTGAAATTCAATGTGGCAACGTCTTTTGATTTTTAAAACACATAACACAGCTAAAAAAAATTACGTATCCAATAAAACAGCATTCAAATTATGTCATTTTATGTTATGCACTTCAACAACACTATGCACCACACACACACACGCACGCACGCACGCACGCACGCGCGTGCGCGTCAGTTTAAGTTCTCAATGTTTTGATTCGTCACATGTAAAAAGAATCATTTGTTTAGAAGTTGGATGGACATGGGGGTAAAACTCTTTTTTGTTCTACGTAGTCTAAATTTTGGGGTCCTATAACGTCTTCCAGATGGCAAAAGTTCATAGTACCGACTAAGATTACGGCTGCTGTCGCTCACAATCATCTGCGCCTTTCGAACTGCTCTTTGTTCAAACAACACATTCAAACTATTCTGTCTCTCTCGCCAACATCTTGCTACAGACATTCACCACTTATTCAGCACATTCTTGCTCTTCACAGTTAGACTTCCATACCAACAGATAAAAGAGAAAGTTAATATGGACT
>JADBJO010002172.1:227500-245000 GCA_016801955.1 Conus betulinus
CTTCGGTCCTTGTGGGGTTGTAGTAAATGGGCACAGCAATTCATTTTCTAATCTAGGATTCATGATTATAGTTTCACTGAATTTTTCGAAGTATCGATCGAATTAAAATCAATTTTGTCAAATTATGATCTCTGTTAGATCTTGTCCCCTCAGGAGATGATCTTTTATGATTTTTCCTGTTTGTTTTTGTTGTTGGTTTTCTTTGCCCCAGTAACATTCATTTTGATGTGTAACAGCTGTTAAAACAAATTTCAAATGTAGTCAATAGCAAACCGCCAAGAAAACGTAGACAAATGAGACAAAACATGATGCATTTCGACCTATTAGGTCTTCTTCAGGCAAGATGCAAATGACTCAGGACAACGAAAATGAACGAGCAATCACTTATCTTCATTCACTTCAGCACAAGATGGGCGCTGAATGAAGATAAGTGATTGCTAGTTCATTTTTGTTGTCCTGAGTGTTTTGTATCTTGCTTGAAGAAGACTTAAGAGGTCGAAACGCATCGTGTTTTGTCTTGTGATTCGTTTATCTAGGTTTTCTTGGTGGTTCACTATTAATTACATTTAAAATTTGTTTAGATTTCCGCCTGCATTCGCCTCGCTTTGCAACTGGGTATAACAGCCGTTAGCTCGCATGTTTGCTGACACGTTCCTTGTATATAAGGATTTCATCATAGCACTCTATATGGTCAATGTATATTATGAATTTTTTACAAATTAAACATATTAAACATGTTATCCCTATTTATGCATATGTCAGGAACTGGCTATCGTTTTGTTTAAAAAACAAAAGGCATTATCATACTTCCTTTCTTGCATTATACCTGTGAGGATATACAGCGATGTACTTAACTGGGGAAAAAAAGTACTCTATGTAGGATGATCATAAAGGGAAAAAGTTTGCAAGTTTTTCATCAGATATTAGAGAAGCAAAGTACAGTACATGCAGAGGCTTAAGCCATGGCACACAGTTTACAGAACTGAAGATCTGTTCCTAACTATGGAGCCCCCAATGATTCCTCATGGTGTTAAAGTGCCATGTCAAACATATAACCAACATGGTTTGATTAGGATCCTGCTTAACATTCTTATTCCCAAATAGCCAGCTAGCTAGTCATACACACACACACACACACACACACACACACACACACACACACACACACACACACACACACTTTCTCTCTCTCTCTCTCAAACATATACATACACCAAACACATACCGACTGTTAAAATATCCTTTTTAATTAGTAATCATAGTTAAAAAGAGACAATCAATATCAGTGTAAATATATATACATATACAGACAGTACACTGAAGGAGAAAAAAGATAAAACTGATTGTATACTTAAGATATCCGTTTTTTGTTTGTTATGATACAAACAAAACCGTCCATGTTACAACAAACAAAAAAAATCACAGAGACACATGCATAAACACCATCGATACCCAAATAATATCACAGATAAAGTATCAGTGGAATAAGAACAGTTCTTCAACTGTTAAAAGTCCAGGTGTTTCACTTTTAGGTTTTGTTCCATGTTGCATCTGTTGGACATACAGATGCGTTGAAGCCTGCTATGTATCTGTCAGTATAAACAAATGGACCGCTTAAGAATCAACATCTCATACTTGTGTGTTCTAGGTATGTGAATTTAAACCTGGGAAACTGACAGCATCCATTAAATCTTACTGTAGCTGGATGGAATCACAGATTTTTTTCTTAGTTTCATCAGTTTACTGAACGCTTTGTTCACATTTCTTTGACAGTTTGGTAGCAACATACACATCAGACCAGTATGGTTTACCTACATAATGGGATGTCATTTATCAGTGTTCATATTGTGATAGTAAGTCCACGACTTCAGACAAGCCCTGTTACAGGCCAGTTCATTGCAGTCCACCAGGACAACAGGCACTGATCTGAAGAACCAGCAAGAACTTCATGGTCCATGGTATTACTGACAATGCAGCTAGGAAATCCTGATGCCCCCAAAATACCCAGTGTTCAAAATCAGTGATCCATAAGTTTCAGGTTAAAAACCTTGACCCCTACAGCATTCTGCTGGGATTTCTCTCTCGCTCTCTGTTTTTCAATAAATAGTGGTGGTGACCAAGCCCCATGACAGGTTGGATGACTACACAGAAAAGAAGGTTGAGAATTATGGAAAAAAATTGCTGACTGAAATGAACTGCCTCTCTAAGGAATGTGCTGATGAGCCCTGGATTACTCCCCTTATAACTAACACTGATCAGCTGACAAAGAATATACAGGACAAGAAATGCTGAATCACAGAAAATGTATAGATGTCAATTGAAACAACTCTAATTAGCCACACATACAAACAAGTACCTTTGCCGATTGAAAAATACTATACTTTAATACAGTGACTATAAAAGTGAAAAACATACAGATGACAACACAAAAGGTTTTCTTTCACATTTGTCCAATGATAACAAAAAAATGTCTGTAAAGATGAGACAGAGATTTACCCATTACACCCATAATACTGTGGAAAAATGTTTGTCAAATGAAATGGAGAAACAAAATCATGATTTGGAAAGCTTCCTTAGTAAATGACGGGTTATATTTTTTTCTTAGCCAGACACTATTTTAACATCCCAAACTTTTGCAAGTTTGCTTAGCAGTGACAAAAACATGACAGCAATGTTAATTTTCTCCATAGTTAATCAGAACATATATTCATGTGTATCTGGATAAATAACGACAGACATGAGAGATGATATCAAAAGTGGAAACAAAATCTGGAAAATGACTAAAAATCCATATATCTTCTTCATGGTGCTACAGTGTTTGGAAACAATTCACTTTCGGCAGGAGTTTCACAGACCTTTGTTTGGTGTATTTTTTATGCCTGTCCATAAATACTGAATTCATTTCTTTTTATTATTCTTCACAAAGGATATTAAAACTTTTGTGGAGAAAATATTTTTCAATTGCTTTTCTTTTTTTTTTAACTCTCCAAAGACCTGAAACGATTCACTGATGACTGTGAGCAGCCATGATGCCTAGGGTGTAGATTCCATCGTGTATCATGCATGGACCAATAGATGAGAGTGAAGCATGAAAAATGACAAGATATCTGAAAAGACAGCAGTGACTATCAGTCCAAAAACAGGTGTGAGAAAAACAAAAATTCGGAAACTGGTGCATGACAAATGTATGTACAAACTCAGCCGTTCAGCATTTGGCAGTGAGAAGATCTTGCCCCTAAACTGACTTGTAGCTAAATAAGTCAAAAAAATATACTCCACCAAGATACAAAAAAAAAACATAAATAAAATCTGCAATTATTAAAAAGAAACAAAAAAAACAAACAGAGGCCCAGACCACAGTGACAACTAAGGAAGAAAAGCTGGAACAACAGGGTGCAATATATTTACATGTCATTTGACTCAGATGGTGCCGACTTCAAAGTGAATAGAAGCTTACTTAGTGCTTTACTTGGTGCATGTTTATCCATGTACAATGACATCAGACTGACAGTACATTAGGAGAGGCAAACTGCCTTATCCCACCCCACCCTCATTTCATGATGGTACACAAGTGTCAACTCGAAAAACACAAGCCAGCCATGATTCAGTTACAATCAGACAAACATGATTAACAGGCTGATCGAAAAAAGGAAAAAAAAAAAAAAAAAAATTTCATGATTTCTCAAACCAGATAACAAAACAAACCACAAATAACAGACAACATATTGAATTAAATAGAGACAAACAATATGGAAAAAAGCCTAGCTTATAAAATCATAGTATAGGTGTGTATGTATACATACATAAATACAACCATTCCCGGTGTTAAAAAAAAAAAAAAAAAAAAAAAACATGCTACATTTCAATACTCTCTAACCAAATCATTTATGATGTAACTAAACACACATGTAAAATCATTGAAAAAAAAAAAGCTAAATGTCTTTCAAGCCAAGACAAAGGTCTACAGTTTCATAAAATGACAGGAAGCTATACTTGAGTGGAACCCAATGGGCGGGCGTTGCGGTACAGACGGTTATAACTCTTGCTAAGGTTGCTGTTAAAAAGTTCCCGGTGGGATTTTCCGGCCAGCTGGGGGGCCCTCTCAGTCCAGTAGTGTCCCCTGTCTACATGGACGAGGGCTTGTGGGGCTGTCAAGGAGGCAAATTGGGAAACACAAACCTGATGTAAGCTCAACTGTTTATCATGTGAGAGAATAGTTTTGAAGTCGAGAAGGTTACAGACAGACAGTGGAAGCACGAGAATGCAACTTGTGTTGCTGGACCACCAAACGAAAAGAAAGAACAAAACACTGAAGCAACACGTTTCGCCCCCTAGGTCTTCTTCACGCATGACAAAAAAGCATTACAAACCTAGACAAATCAAAGAGCAAAGAAATGACTCAGCTGTGTTGGGAAGTGTCCCCAGTGAGTGCCATGACCAGTGAGAGTTGGTAAAGTGCAATTTCAGAAAATGTTAAAAAACTGAGAGAGATCAACCTGCCTGTGGTGATAACATACTGCAGGTTAAGATTTTTTTTTCTCTCTCTCTCTCTTGAATGTAATAGTATTGTGATAATTAAATACAGCTATCATTAACATTGCGATCAATCTCTCCTTCACTTCTCTCTTTTTCCAGTTCTTTTTTCATCATCATCATCATCTCTCTGTCTGTCTGTCTGTCTCTCACTCTCTCTATCTCTCTCTCTCTCCCCTAAGTGTGTTTGGAACATCATGAAAGTTCTGTCCATCTTCTGTCTGTCTGTCTGTCTGTCTGTCTCTCTTCTCTCATGTGTGTCTGGCAACATCACGGATGTTCTATGTAACCTGTTGTCAGATTTCTTCACCCAAACATTGCTACTAGTCTACTCTTCAACAAAAATTAAAGTTTTTTTTTTTATAGAGGATTTGTACAAATCTTCCTTAAGTGGAGAGTGTGGGAGGGGGAATAGTGGAGGGTGGGGGGGTCCACCTTTCAACTTTCAGTAAAGGTGTGTGTGTGTGTGTGTGTGTGTGTGTGTGTGTGTGTGTGTGTTCGTTTTTCATCTGACATCATCATGCAGCAAATGGTCACTCATATAGCACACACAGGGCACACACTTACATATTCCTTTGATACAGATTCATTCACTTCACCCAAAAGCATGCTCCCATGACAAAGAACAAAGACAGAGAGAAAACAGAACAATAAGATATATGATTTACAATTAATCATTGAGACTCAAGCATGCGTGCGGGCACACACACACACACACACACACACACACACACACACACACACACACACACACATCGAGGAACAGAGCTTGCTAGTCAAAAAGACAACACTGACCATTTCAATACAAGTACCTCCGGGTCTTTGCAAGCCTGGTTGACAGCGCCAGATCATCCAAGGTGGGATCATAATAATAGCGACGGTATGTCTGTAAAAGAAAACATTGTAGAAAAAGACATTAGTTTCATTGAAACAGGGAAAGAAGGAACAAGCGAGGAAAGTTGGGACTGGAGTGTGGGACATGGAGAGGGTGTTGTGGAAGAGGGGGATACAGGTTCTTGAACCAAGCCATTGTGTAATGCATTATCTGAGTAACAGTGAAATGCAATATTTTCCTGAAAAACTGAAGATTAACTACATATCAAAGAGTATTCTTGATGACATGAACTCAGAATCCAACAATTGTGAAATACAAAAGTAAAAGATTTCCAACAAATGAAATAAGATGATTTTTTTTGGTAATATTTTTCCAACAACCTTACCATCAGGCACAAAGGCAAAGACAGTTTTCACCTTGGATTGCCTGGGGTATTGTGACTTCCATGTCACGTTTTAATGGATACAGGACTGATGCATCGACATGAACAATTTATCTGCTGTCAGTTATTTTCTGGGACTTCGAAAATGACCAACAAAACCTTTGCATGTTGCACTTTCGCCGCTCTACACACATCAATCAACCATAAATCTTTAAAAAAAAATTATTGAAAAATGAGGAAGAAACAGCAACAGGTAAAAATCCCATATGTCATACATAATTTAGTTAGCAAAGGCATCAAAACCCCCCCCCCCAAAAAAAAAACCCTCAAAGGCAGTTACCGAGTAGTATGGGTAATAGGGATAGAGGGGATCCGTCAGCCTCGCCAAGCGGTAGTCATCCAGCCTTCTCTTCAGATAATCCGAGTATGTAGAATAGTAGGACGGGTAATAATAGTACGGAGTGATGCCATAGCGAGATCTGAAGGATGGGCGTGTAAGCACAGGGCTGGCAGAGCGTGGCCGAGGTCGCACATAGGACGACGGGATTCGTGAAGTCAGCTCCGACACCTCAGCATCTGTAAACACACGGTACAGAATGGCATGTTTTAGAAAGAAAAAAAAAAAAAGGAAAAAATATGAATAAGACCCGGTTGAAACATACATTCAATATTTTTCTTAAGTTTGAAGCTGTTTTTGATGAACTTCAGGGGCTATTATCCTGATCAGATGGAATCAAAGAATTGAACTACCTTGAATCATCATATTCCAGGTACAATTTTTCTAATGTCTGTCACCTTCTGACCGTATCAATGGATTCTGTCTTTCATTTCTTTGTTTCTGCTTACAATAGTTTTGTATTCTGCAGATTCTAACTTACCTTCATCATCCAACTTGTCATACCTGGACTTGAAGGACAGCTCCTAAAAGACAGATCAAACAAAGTCAGGTGCTTTCAAATTTTAATATAAAGATAATTATTATCTCACACACAGGTGTGCACAGAGAGACACACAGACTCAGACTCAGACACAGACACAGACACACAACCCAACAATACATTCCACAATGTGTGTGCATACGTGAGTGTATGCTTATGGGCACATAAAAGTGTGTGTGTGTGTGTGTGTGTGTGTGTGTGAGTGACTCTGTGTGTGTGTGTGTGTGTGTGTGTGTGTGTGTGTGTGTGTAAATGACAAAGCAGATCTTGATATGTGTGTGAGTATTTGGCAAATCACTTGTACTTTACCATATATCTTTTTCTGATGAATTAATATTTTGTTTTAGGATAAGATTACTGCAGTAAGTATCAAACATGGAATCACAGGGCAAATTGCCATAACTGCCAAATCTGGTTTGTTCAATTTTTATCAGTTGCAATTTATATTAAAAAAAAAAAAAAAAAAAAAAAAAAACAGTTAATACATTCATGCCAAAATACTTTTTAATCAATTTTGATATTTACTATTCAATTATTAAAACAGGAAAACTAAACCCCATAAGTTTGTACAGATTTTGGTATTTTGCCTCAAAACTCTTGCTATGTTTTAGCATAATGCTTATATAGACCACGAGTTCATCACTTCTAAAATTATATATATATATATATATATATATATATACACACATACATATATTTGTTAAAAGTTGGATTAAAATGTTTGCATAAAATCAACAGCGCTGTTTCTTGCTGGTGCAGTCGTCAGGATATGGGGGTCAGTGCTGTCAGTGTTTTTATAGGTGTTCGCTGTTTGCCATCACGTGCATACACATAACTGGAAACTACTGACAAGAATATCATTTTCAAGGTCAAGTTTTGGCCTTTGGAGCTGACCAGGTTATATGCACTATTAAAAAAAAAAAAATGACCAGATTACTGCATGCCAGAGGCTGAAAACTGACTTAATACCATGACATACTGCAGGACACATTAAATTTTTCTAGTTTACTTTTTCCTTTGAGAGCTAAACAGGTAATATGTACCTGGCGCTGTGCATTGCCATACTTGATGTTGATATGATTTGATATCATAACACATTGCATCATATTGCTATACTTGAGGTTGATATGATTTAATATCATAACACATTGCATCATACTGCTATACTTGAGGTTGATATGATTTAATATCATACCACATTGCATCATATTGCTATACTTGAGGTTGATATGATTTACTACCATAACGCATCAAACGTATCAACGCCTTTCTGAGTTACCTTCTCCAAGCTATAGCGACGGCTCAGCAAGTCAAGGTCAAGATCATCCCCTTAAAAAAAAAATTTCAAACACATGCATCAAAACATTGCAAGCATGCAAATCAATAATTGTGTCACAACAAATGCAAACCACCTTGCAGTTTTGTAGTCTATGCTTCTCTATAACTATCAGCCCTTATCATTGCAACGTATACTTTCCCCTAACAAAAGAATGCGTGATTGAGGATAAATTAAATTCATCAGATATTCTCTGTTTGTTGATTCTGTTTGTATCATTTCACCCAATTTCCATGCCTTTTGCTGTTTAGTAATTTCAACCAGTCAAATCAACAATGTTTTTGTTTTTGTTTCTATTCATTATTTCTGAAAAATCTTTTTTTCCTTTTCATAATGAGTAAATGCTAGCGAAAAGAATTTGTTTTCTACATGTTTAATTAGGAATGTTGGTGTACTGTAATTAGTTCTGTATGATGAGGGAAAACCAAAATAAAAAAAAAAACCTTAGTCCTGCCAAGTTAAACTACAAAATGTCAAATGGTTTCAGACAGTGATAATGTATGCTAAACTGAAAAAAACATGTATCTTATTTTTTACATGATCAAGAACAAAGTGTGAATCATAATGTCTGTTTTATGCATACTATGCCAGCATATTGAAAAGGGGCGATTAGTTTCATATGAAATGTGAATCCCAAATGTTCCCAAAAAATCTCTGAATGTCAGACTAGAAGATTTTTCCAACATAAAAATCTGTTGTAGAGTGCGCCAGGCTATGACTGGGACCAAACAAACAATAATTACAATCATTTGCCGCCACAAGGATCCTGCATCATTTTGGGAATTGGAAGACCCAAACTCAGAAAAAAAAAACAAACTATGAATTATAAACACAACTTCATCGATAATAAACAGATTGATTCTGAAAAAAAGTTACTGTGAGAAAAAAAAAACGTGTTTCATTAACTCTTTCCAGATGACTTACTAAATAATTAATAACAAGATGGACTCTACACTAGCCAACTTTCGAGATAACTCATAAAAGCAAGTGTGGTCCAAATCCTTTAAAACAAGCCCAATTATTTCATTTTATTTCTTTTTTGTTGTTGTTGTTGTCCCAACTTTTTTGCCACCTCAGTGGCGTTGCACCCAGGCCACTTAATCTGACACCCCATCCACAGCTGCAGCCCAGTCAGTCCCGCTGCAGCCCCAGCACCGGCACCCCAAAGGGAGCAGTCAATGTCAAGCCTGAGAGGCAACCCACCAGAGAAGACACTGCACTGCTGCCAAGTCACTTCGGTGGTGTTCAGTGGCGCCTGTTTTGATCCAACATACGCAGGACACACCACCTGCTAAGCCCCCTACTGACGACAATAGTCGCTTAGTCGCGGAGCCGGCGTGAGTGAGCTCTCCCCCTCCGGAGAGGCTAATTATTTTAAGTTAGGACCATGTTTTCTTTTTGATCTCCCTTGTACAATCTCTTTCAAACGTTGAATGTGCTTTGTCACCAAACTGAAAGGTTTGGGTTGTTATATTACTGCATGCCGACATTTTCTGAGATGCCTTCTCCGCAGCCAAGACCACAGGGTTGAGTTTGTTATGGCAACCGAGTCAGAAATTGGTTAATAATTCTGTAACATCATGCATTTAACAGCAAGGAAAATTTCAATATCAAAAAGTCATTTTCACAGCTATAAATGTCAGAGGCTAAGGATGGGAAAGGTATGTCATGCAGTTACTTCAAGAAAAATGCTTGGTAAAAGAAATCACCAGCAGTGCTGGCAACCAGATCACAGGTCAGTGGTTCCATCATGCAGTTACCCCAGCCCTGAAGATGGGGAAGAGGGTGAGAAAGTAGTGGGGGGATACCAGACCATGGAAACTGCACAAACGCACTGTGCTAAGAAATAATCTGTTATTTTCTAGTACTGGTTGTTTTCATGAATATTTTCTTTTTCTTTTTGTAAATAGTTGACTAATGAGTTCAGCAGAATGGCTTCGTTAGATTTGCAGATAGAACTGCATTTTCACAGGCAGAAGGGTGGAGAAGTAGTATCAAAATAACATTCCACATTCCATTTTACTGATTTCCTCTTTCAGCTGTTTAATTTGTTCCCATTAAGAATGCAAGTGTTTCCAGATAACTCCTCATGCAGTTTGATCATGATTCTTTTTAAATTTCTTTTTTGTTGTTTCTGTTTTGTTTGTTTCCTGTGAGAAAAACACTTGGCATGTAAAGTTTGATCATGTATCTTTTTAAAATTCACTGGATTTTCTTTTCCCTGAAAAAAAAACGAACAAATCCTGGTTCAGAGGATTTGCTCAAACAAGAAGAAGAAGAAAACCTGAAGATAACTGACATGCATGCGCATCCCGAACGCCAACAAGCAGCAACGCAGTAAAACAATCTCTGAACTGTCAGCAGAACTGGGCATACTGCACCCATCTTCGGGGACTGTAACACCCGTCAGAACATACCCTGGAAGTGGACCTCTCCAGACACGGACATCGCTTGAAGTTCCAGCCAGAGCGCTGATTTAACTGATTGCATACTGCACACTTGTAGGCATAGTCACAGACAAAGGGGCGGTGGCGGCGGGTAGTTTCATGGTAGTATCGGGTGTGTCCCGGGTACAGAGTACCAAGGGTGTATAGGTTTTGCTTACACAGCAGGCACAAGGAAGGGCTGTGTATGCACATGTCAGACTCTGCACAGAGAGGTTCATCAGGCAAAGGGGGGATAATGTCTGGAACTGGACTGCCTCTGCAGAAATGGCTGGTGGTGGTGGTGGAGATTTTTGTGTGTAATGACAGTTGGCTGAGTGTGGCAGATCTCATGGGTGATCTACTATGATTTCCAACACAGATGAATCAAGATCTAAAGGAACAATACAGTATTGTACTGAATTGGGTTGCTCTTTATTGTCTTCTATTTGAGCTAGTATCTGATAGATTACAAAGTTCAACCTTCTGAATGGAAAATCTACAGATGAATAATAATCATAAGGGGGAAAAAAGAAATCACAAGCACTTCTGACGACAGAAAAATGAATAAAGTTGAAGAAAATGTACTCCATTACATGCTGGACCAGAAAAAAAGGCAGTCTCCTGTACTATTGAAAAGAAGACCTACATGATATCGACATAAAATTGTTCCAAAAAAGAAACAACAAACGATGGTCAGATCCTACTTTACTGAGATATTTCATGTTTTCAACTATGACACAAATTCTTTTGTAGCCAATTTATTTCCCCTTGTGTTTGATTTCCAAATAGGTCTATTCATCGGTACGAACAAATGAGTCATTTTCCTTGAGTCCAATTTTGAACCCAAAGATAGCACACAGTGAGTTATAATGACACTGGCATTTTTCGAATGGATTCAAGGCAAGCAGGTCAGACGCTTCATCAGCGTTCACCCTGAAGATGGCCACAGCTTTGTGTTGCTCAGTTAAAGGAAGGTCCATGAGTTGATGGCCATACAGCTTCTTCACTCCCCTTTCTTTCTACACTTTTTGTGTTTTTTTAAAATCTTTAATCAGTGTATAAAATGCACTGGAATTCATATTTAAGCAGATACAAAGATCACTGAATTGAAAAGGATTTGCTGTGGAGAAACTTTGAAACACACACACACGCACGCACGCACGCACAAACTACTTCCCTCTACCCCCACCTTTTGCGACCCATGCCCATAAGAGCGCACTTCACTAAAGGCCTTGAACCTATTGTCGTGGCACTCACTGGAGAAAGAGATGCCTTTGACGCTCCTTCCCTTCGACTTGCCATGAGCGTCAGGACCACCGCCGGGAACACGGCCAATCAGATCCGTATCTAACTGCACATCAAAGACGCACACTGTCTGAAAAGGCGTTATCTTTCCTACAAGGATAAACTAATGCAGTTAATTAAAATTCCTCATCAGCAGCACGGTAATGGTCTATCTCCTTCGGATGATAACTCTGTTAACATCATAACTTTTTCGGCACATGCATATATGAGCATGACTTTTGACAGCATTTTGAAAATGGACGCCTGACTGATGCTAAACTTGACAGTTTGGTGACTGGTATGGAAGAAGGCTGGACATTGTTTGCTAGCATGCAACAAGGACTGCTGGACATCTGTAAAAATCTGGACCCAGAGGTAGATAGATAACTACACACAGTATGATTCTATAAGGAATGCTAAGGTAATACAAACATGTGCCTATTATCTAGGAGTGCACACGTACCCGCACACACATACTTATGCACATACTTGTGCATAAAAAAAAAAACAGACACACTAGGCAAGCTGTTTTGAAAGTACGACGGATTAAATTATGATTTACATTCACGTATGCGTTTCCAAAAATTCCTCACTTACTGTCCCTCTCTCACGTTTAGTTCAAACAAAAGTTTTCTACTGTTCTGCCTGCTCTCTACTCTCTTTCACCCCCCCCCCCCCCCCCCCCCCCCTCCCTCCAAACTACCTCTCTCTCATACACATACCTACAGACAGGAAAACATACACCAATGCACACACACACACACACACACACACACACACACACACACACCCCCCCACAATAAACTTCTCAACCCGACCTCCCTGTTTCACTGGGACAACCCCACATGCTTTCCCTTCTCTATGAACACCAGGACAACCTTGCGTACGACGAAGGGTGGACGTGTGTCTAGGGTGTCAGACAGGCTAAGGTCTGTGACCCTGCGTGACAGTGAGGAGGATCTGAAAACAAGAGGTAGCATTCACGATTCAATCTTTAGGATGACAAGCTAGCTGATTTTCATTCCAGGGCTGGCAACACAAAGCTTAATCTGTATGTTTAACTATTATCTGAGAGCTGTTAGATGATGATTCGTACAGAAAATAAGACAAGATGTGATAAATAAGACATGATGTGATAAAGTGCATCTAGTTCAAAGATGAAAGGGAATCATCTTCAGCTGGAATATTTCTTCTCTCTCCGTTAAAAAAAAAAAAAGATGTTTTGACCTTCTTACAACAAAAAAAAAAAACAAAAACAAAAAAGTTAAAAAACTTTTGCAGTTTCAACATTGTAACTTTCCAAGGATCTGTCAGCAAAAAGAAATAATTATCTAATCAAATTCTTTATTCTAATATCTGTTTGCACAGACATGCAGAAAATGGTAATGAATTAAAAAAAAAAAAAAAAAAAGAAAAAAAACAATTTTCATAGTTCTAAATTGTGCCAATAGTTGCATGCTGGGAGTGGCCAATGCCACGGACTGAACTGTGTTCCTTTCCAACAACGGAGATCTCCAACACTGTCAGAATTGCAGCACTGTAAGCTTGATCAGCAATGCCAGCAAAGTAATGCTCAGAACAATTCTGCCGGACGGACAGCAACCTCATGCAGATACTATCTTTGCTGAAGAAAAGAAAAGGGTGGATTCTGCAAAGACAGAAACACCACTGAACAGATTTTCAATCTTTAGTGGGCCTTTATGAAAAACATCTCCAACACCAGAAGGAGTTCTACCATGTCTTCACAGACTTCAGGAAGATGTTTGAGAGTCTATGAATAAGTAAAGATATAATCGTATGTCAAAATACGCAAACTGTTCAAATAATTCTATTGCACCTGTGTTAAGATTACCATGTACAATGCCCTAAGGAACAGCACCACATACAAAATAATGTCATGTTTATGTCAGTTTAGACATCAAGGCAAATCCTTGCAATAATGTCGACATTATGAAAGGCTGTATGCTTTCCTTAATTTTAATGTGTGCATTAAAACTACATGGATATATATATATATATATATAGAGAGAGAGAGAGAGAGAGAGAGAGAGAGCGAGCGAGAGAGAAATATATCTGTATGTGCTTGGACATTTAGAGATGAATAGCAAATCATCAGCCATTTTATCCACTCACATACACCATCCCCCAACTAAAAAAAAAAAAAAAAGCAAAAAAAAAAAAATATACTAATATGCTGTTATGAAAAGTTCTGTAACAATTGAAAATGTTTGATACAAGTATAACAAAAACACTTGTAAAAATCTTCACATCTGATGGACAGCTTGGTTTCGAACTGAAAGCAATGTCTTACAGACAAATGAAGGTTGATGTCTGCCTGTCTCTCATACACACAAGACTTGTATCAGTACTGTGACCAGGAATCAAGATGAACAGATCAAAAAAAAAAAAAAAAAAAACTTGCAAGGGCTGACTGTCAGAATCCAGTATCTCATATATACATATAAGGGAGATACTGCGTTCTGGCAGTCAACCCTCATCTGACTGTCAAAATCAATCCTTTTTTTTTTTTTACCTGGGTCTCCTTGTTGGACTTCGGCTCCTTCTGGTGGATTTTCTTCCCTGTAACATGATCATGTAAACCAATGAAATGTTGCCACATGTTAATTCCTATAATATTATCAAAATATCTCGATAACTAAATTCATTATAATGCACTATTAACATACGTCTAAAATCAGCATCAAAATACACAAACTGTTCAAATAATTCTATTGCACCTGTGAAGTTATGTACAATGCCCTATTGAATAGCAACATACAAAATAATGTCAGTTTATGTCTCGACACCAAGGCAAATTCTTGCAATCGTGTCAACATTATGAAAGGCTGTACGCTCTCCTTAATGTTGACGTGTGCATTAAAACTACATGGATCTATTCAACAATAGGGGGGGTGTTTTGTATGTTTTTGCATGTGATTGAATGCATCCATCCAAGATTGCGTACCCAAGTGCATAAGAAAAAGAGAGTGACAGATGTGTGTGTGTGTGTGTGTGTGTGTGTGTGTGTGTGTGTGTGTGTGTGTGTGTGTGTGTGCAGTGTGTTTTCATGCATATAATTATATCCATGTGTATCAGAGTTTGGCTTTGTGTGTGTGTGTGTGTGTGTGTGTGTGTGTGTGTGTGTGTGTGTGTGTGTGTGTTTGCATGTGTGTGTGTGTGTGCATGTATGTGTGTGTCACTTCTCCCTCCTGTCAATGCCGTTTACAATGAATACTGACTCTTTCCTGATCCAAGGCGTCTTCCAGCGCATCCAGCTGAGGAGACACAGACTCCTTGATCACTGTTTTTGTGGAAAACTCCAGTTTAGGAGAAATGCCCTGAAACACACAAGGATTATGTAGGTACAAAAACAGACACATGCATCATGAAGAGGCATGCCTTAATGCATAGATATTCACGTCAGAGCATATTAGCCAGGAGTTCGCAACACCAACCACTTTGTCACAGCTTCTGTCTCTAAAATGATCTGCTATCCGCAATGTTTAATGTCAGATTATTGAGCCCCAAGTTTACATTCCATTGCCATGAAGTATCTGAAGGAAATAAAAAGCACCTGGCGTAGCAAAAATTTTGACTAATCAACTAGATTGCCACTGTCGTATCAACACTTTCACCCTGACTGACCAACTAGCTGACAGCAGCTGTAAACCCTGGAGCACTGACATTTCTGGTCAGATAATTTACATATCATTTACATACTTTAACAGTTAAATTTATACTCCTAAAAGACCAGTGTTTTTTTTTCCCTAATTTTTATTTTTTTTTTTTTTTTTTTTTTTTTTTTTTGCGCCTTGTTCCATTTGTATGCACACATCAGTTTTCTACTTTGATATAAACATTGTCACATACACATACATACTCCTCCTTAAGCAGCCCAGCCCATCCCTCCTCCCACCTGATCGCCCCACCGTCTCTAAGTCACTGTCCCTGTGGGATAACATCAAATGAAATAAAGTGAAGAGCTACTCACAGGAAAAGCCACACTTCTGGTGAGCAGGAGCTCACGGTCAGTGGAGGAGTAGGTGGGGGCCAGTGATGGATAAGGGAAGAGAAAATCCCGGGCACAGCAGGAGTATGAAGCCAGACGGACAGCGCCATCAGTGTACTCTGACAGCTGTAGCATTCGATGACTACCAGTTCATCTGAAAGGAAGAGACAGAGGCATCAGGACTCCAGGGTGACAACATCGCACAACAGCAAACTGATTCTGATCATTCATAGGGCTGTGAACCCTGTGTGTTGTGGTTACACTGCAGGTGTGTGTCTGTGTCTGTGTGTGTGTGTGTGTGTGTGTGTGTGTGTGTGTGTGTGTGTGTGTGTGTGTGTTTGAGTTTGTGTGTATGTTTGTGTGTGTGTGCATGTGTGTGTGTGTGTGTGTGTGTGTGTGTGTGTGCATGTGTGCATGTGTGCATGCACACATGTTAAAGTACAACAACATAGCTTCCAAGGCCTCAGATGCACAGAGAGTAGTATTTTGATATTTTAAGTGTGGCATTACAAATTTGACGACAGCACTTGTATGTGATGTCACGAATCAAATTCAACAACACATTCAGAAGCACTTTCTTTCACACAGGAGAAGATGGCAGACTAAGAAGACGAACATCTTGCTAGTTATGCCATGGTTTTGACTTGACTGATAAAAAATGAAAATGGCCAACTAAGAAACCAATGCATTAGGCAGCAAAATCACAATTGTCTTTTCTGCTTTTGCTTCGTCTTCTTTCTGCACTTGGACAATTTTTGATGAAGTATGTCTATCTTCCTTCTTTTGGTTCCATGTAAGTCGCCAATAAGTCTGTGAAACTTTAAAAATTTGTTTACTTAGTTTGTTTTTCTTTACTTAGTGTTACTGTAGCACTTCATCAGAAAATGTAGTTGCAAAGCACCATCAAAGACATCCTAGCATGCAGCGCCAAAGGAGTGGCGTTTGGCAGCTCAGCATGAAAGTCAGGTCAAAGTCAAAATCACTTTATTATCTCTACAACCAGAAATTAAGACCAGGTGCTACAGTTCAAATATATGTAACTGGGAACAGAACATGAAAAAATGAACAATTCTCTAAAACAAAATGAACTTGCACTTCACCCACATCACTCCACCTGTGTACATGTATCTAAGGTCTTTGACAACGTTATGATGTAAGCATCGTATGTTTAAAAGAATACCAAACATTTAGAATTAAACAATACAACAAACTGAGTTACAATTACGTATGTTAAACACAATAAATAATTACAACAGATGGGATGGCAGTCTATTTCAAATAGTGACAATAAAGAAAATGACATATCTTCTTTGAAACTGGGTAATCCAAATGATTGACTGTATGAAAAAAAAAAAATACAAGCTTCAGATTACAGAGATAAGTCCCTAGATGAGAAAATATGAATCCCACCTTCTAAATAGTCAGCCACTTCTGCAGGATCTAGGCAGTGTAAAATGTCTGAAAAGGAAATTCATTTGTAAATCGACACAAAAGTATACTTTACAAAACTGTATTCATCAAAACACATTTTAAGTTTGTGGTGAAAATTGACATTCGTCATGTGAAGTTGATGCAAAACATCAAATGATTTTTCATGTTCATACTGATCTACAAGCAGTATAACTGACTGCAAATTTTGGGGCCACTGGAAAACATGTCCTTATTAAAGAGATCAAGCTTTGAAATTATGTACAGACTTGCCTGATTTCATGCATATTTAATATGAACAAATATCACACACACACACACACACACAC
>JADBJO010002172.1:247500-270000 GCA_016801955.1 Conus betulinus
ATAATTACGACTTACTTTGTAAAAAAAAAAAAATACTCAAAACACTTTCACATAACTGATACTCAGTATATTTTTTTGAGAGGGTACAAACTATCACTTCTGTATCATTGGCGCATGAAAATCATTTGACATAATTAGTATGACAGTGGTGATGTTTGTTTTAACCTAATGCTTGAGAGAAGAAGAGAAAAAAAGCACTATCGGGTTAATTGCAATCTTTCGCATACACTGAGTTAAAACCCAAACATGACTGGGCTTGCACAGCAAGGTCATGTCGACTTGACTTCGCTATTGACACAGCCGGGCGGGAACGAAAATGAGAAAATATAACACCTCAAAACACAATGCGAACGAAATGTTCTAATTTAGAGCAGATAATGCTTACTTACCGCATGAACGTTCAGCTCAACACAGCAACGCAAGGCTCTTCTAGGCATGATGCCGGAGTTGGAGCGGCTAAGTCAGCTCTAAAAAAGGCGGCGTTCCGGTACCCTTCGACGTACTGAAGGCACGTCAACAACTCCCTGCCAGTCCCGAAACCGTCCGCCCCGTTGCAAGGGACGCATTCTCGTTGGTCGCGGGAGGACCTTGAGACTTTTATCTCATTATTTTTTGCCGATTATTATGCTTTTTTGTGAACGAGATAAGACAGTTAGACTAATATTACGCATTTTTATTCACGATAATTGAATTATTTTTAAAAAGCTAGTCTTTTGAGACGTTTCATATTCGTTTGTAAAAAGCATAATAAAAATGACCCTGAAGTCTCGCCTCTTCTCGCAAATGAACGCACAAACACGTCCCAGAATCTACCGATCAGATAAGCCCACCACATTTCCGTAAATTTCTGATCAACATGTCTGCGTACGACAGTGTTCAGAAAGGAGGACTCAAATTGAAAGGAGTTTCTAATCATGGCTCGAAAAAGTATGTATTGGTTGAATTGTAAATGAAACAGTTGGTCAGAATGATTGGTATGTAGAAGATCTGCTATTGAGGATTTTTGTGTTAGTGTAATTTGGTTATAATTTTAGCATTAAAACATTTTGACACTCACCAAGACGCTTACAGACTCGGCCAGTAATGTATGGCAAAGTCACACATTCAGTAACTGACTCGGAATGGACTGACGTATTTCCGTAATTACTGGTCATGATCAGTTATCACCATACGTTCAGAAAGTAAAGAAAATTATGGTTCTCCACTCCACAAAAACAAAGACAACGCTCATACAGTTTTATGAGTTGTCAGCTTATGGGTACACAGAACGTAAATAAAAAAAGGATGTTTCAAGCTTGCCCATATACCCTTTACCTGAAACATGTACACAGCAACATGTGGCGCAGTTAAATAAACAAAATTTAACATCACCTAGCCAATACAATTTTGAAGAAGTATTATTTTTTGTTTGTTCACTTCCCCAGTCCAGTTGTTGATGTGTCAGGTGCAGAGTATTATATGGGCAAACTTGGAACAACTGTCAGGGGGGATGTCTTTTTTATTTATGTTTTGTGTGCTGTGTGTTTTCATTTCTGCTGCAAAGTTGTGCAGAAGTTATGTTAGCAAATATGGTTCATGGTTGTGTTTTTTGGTCACTTTCAAGGAAGCTCTATGGAACCAAAATTTTACTTTTAGTATATTTTCTTCTAATGTGCCTGTCCTCATACACATCTTAGATTAATTAAACATGGGATTAGTCATTCAAACCTTTAGAGAGAGACCAAAAGATATGCAGCGGTCTGGTCCTTAGCCTGTGACTTTTTTTGTCTTTACAGTAAATGTAGGAATGCGAAAGCAGAGTTAAATTTATTATTTCAAGAATTTTAAAGTTCACTGCTCACTTTATTTGATTTCCCTCCGAGTAGAGCAAAGGTTTTTAGTTTCTGGTTTATTCTTAGTGTTACTTGCTCAAATCAGGGCTTTAATTGCTTCAGGCTTTGTGGCTTATAAAAGTTATATGCTTGAAGGTAATGGTAGTAGGGAATTGCCAAAACATGTTATCTTGTAATCTTTACTGCCGTTCTGCGAAACTTGAAATCTGGACAAGCCAGCACTATGTTTCATACAGACTAGAAACAAATGTTATTTATTACGAGCTCTTTTAAATATCATAACATTCAGGTGAATAAAACTAGCTGTACTGAGACAGAGTGCTTCTGCCATTCAATTTATTTTGTTTACTGCATATTTTGTTTTCAAATCTTTATTTAAAACAAAAGAAGAAATTCTGCTTATTTATATTGTAAACATAGCTTTGTCGTTTGTGTTTCATTTTTCGTTGTGTGTGTATACTATGTGTGTGTGTGGATGTGTGTCACTGTCAGTATCCATATGCACTCTTGTGAGCGTGCAGATATTTCAACATGTGATTATGAAAAAGAGCTTGGTGTCACTTTCGATTCTGGCCTGGTATTCGATAAGCATATTCAAAACTCTATAAATAAAGGTAACAAAATGATTGGTATAATTAAACATACTTTTATTCATATAGATAAAGATATTTTACACAAACTATACAAGGCTTTCATTAGACCACATTTGGAATATGGCAACACAATTTGGTATCCTCGATTAAAGAGGCAGTCTGCTGCTCTAGAAAGAGTACAAAGAAGAGCAACAAAGCTTGTAAAGAATATACAAGATCTTCCCTATGAAGGTAGGTTAAAACTACTAATAAAAGCTCTTGGACTGCCTACCCTAAAAACAAACAAGTGAGGGGCGATTTGATTCAAGTCTATAAAATATTTGATTGTGTTGACAATATTCCTATTTCAAATTTTTTTACTGCATCAAGAGTTGAGAGTACCAGACATTGTGTGATAAAATTTATCATGATATTGTCGCACTAACCTAAGGAAATTTTCTTTCAGTAACAGAGTAAGAACGTGCACAAAATACTAACCTTTTCAAAAGCTCTATCGATGATAGTGTATTATTGAAGACTATTTATTTTGACTATGATAAATAAAGACTTGAGCGAACATGCACAAAGTACTAACCTTTTCAAAAGCTCTATCGATGATAGTGTATTATTGAAGACTATTTATTTTGACTATGATAAATAAAGACTTGAGCGAACGTGCACAAAATACTAACCTTTTCAAAAGCTCTATCGATGATAGTGTATTATTGAAGACTATTTATTTTGACTATGATAAATAAAAGACTTGAGCGAGTAAAAGACCAGACCATATAAAGACGAGATATCTATGGAAGGGACATGTAAAGCCAGCTCTGGCTAAAATTGCATAAGCAATTGTCCCTACGAACCTGAACCTGAACCTGAACCTTGTTTGTAGGTTCATGGTACTTATTGCAATATTTATCTTCTTAGTAGTTTCATTATGTTTTCTGTAATCTTCTCAGTGTTTGTAAGCACTTAGTGCTGATCTAAGATTAAGTGCCATAAATATTCATTCATTTATTCATTCATTTCATTTCCAGGAAGAAGAAAAAGGACAAGACCAAGGAAAAGCTGAAGGAGGCATTGGAACAAGACCAGCAGATGGTGTCAACAACACAGAGTCCTCTCTCCTGTAGAACCAAGGCAGAAATGGCATTTGAAAAGAGAAAATGGAAGAAAGTAAGAAAAAATGGATCTTTTTCATTATGTATCATGTCGAGAGTTAGGGATGTGTTTAAAGGAAATACTTGATCCAGACTTGCAGACTGCTCAACTATAGACAGCAGACTAAATAGAAAAAGGTAGTGTCAGTAGCTGAACAGAAGTATACAGCTAATAGCTATACAAACAGACATGAACACACAGGGAAACATATAGTCATGCATCACACACACACACACACGCACACACACACACACACACACACACACACACACACACACACACACACACACACACACACACACACACACACCAAACTGAAGCACAGGCATCATCTGCCAAATAGTTAATTTGTAGTTAATTTCTTTTTTTTTTTTTTTTTTTTTTTTTTTTGTTGTCTTTTTTATGTTTAATATTTTCCCCTCGGTATTTGGCTGTAGACTCAAACTGGTCAAAGGGCAATATACTTGTGAGAGAAATATGATTTAGTTGCTCTGTTTTAACAAATTCAGTTACTATAGTTTTCCAGAATAGAGATCCACCCATACCTTCTCTCTCTCTCTCCCTGTCCCCCACTGTCTCTGCCTGTATCTGTCTGTCTGTGTCATTCTCTCTCTCTCTCTCTCTGTCTCTCTCTTTCTGTGACTGTCTGTCTCTCCTACTCTTTCTCTGTTCATCTGTCTGTTTGTCTATCTTTCTGTCACTCTCTTTCTCTCTCTTTCCCTCTTTCTCTCTCTCCATTTTCTGTCTTTCTCATTTATATTGACAAATATTATGTTGCAAAGGTCAAATCCAGTTTCCATGAGTTTCCTAACTTATGTGACTTGCGTCCACATGTGTACCCATCCCTGCACACATATTCACACACTCACACACACACACACACACACACACACACACACACACACACACACACACACACACACACACACACACACACACTCTCATACACACACACAGTCACACACACATTTGCACAGTGCATCTCTTTGTACACTGTTGAATTTTTTGTCTGTTATTTCATTAATAGTATTATATACCATATAAAAAAATAACTTCGTATTTATTTCTTTATTAATGTTATGTACTATTTTAAAAAATAACTTCATATTTTTTAGACAGAAGATGGATGCATGGATAGTGATAAAAGACACAAAATCTCAGACGGGGGGAACAATAAACAAGCAAATTTTGATGGTTTGAATATAAAGAACTTGGTGCTGAGTCACCTACAATATTCAGAAAAAGTTAAAGTCAGTTATCCTGCAGTGTGTATGGTTTTTCTCTCTTTTAGTTTAAGTTTATTTCTTTTTTTTTTTTCTTCAGCTTGAGGAACAACTTGTCGAGAGAGCAGGTAAATCACACAAGGACAGAATAAAGGTAAGTTCTTTAAAAATGACAGTTTTTATTGGTTTTTAATTTTTTTTAATTTGTCTTCTTTTGTGACCTCTTGATAACAGTTTTCCTAGCATGAGTCTATACTGGTCTTAAGCTGCATGAACTGATGGTGCCTTTTACAGCGTTCACACACACGCATGTGCACTTACAGCAACCACATCAGCAATCATGCGAGCATGCACACATGCACGCAGCAGCGGTGAAAGCTGACTAGTGATGCAGACCTTTTTCTGTTCATTTTTAGCGTTCGTGCACGTGCACACACCAGCCATGCCACCTGTGCACTTTCCAGTGGGTTTTCTCTTTTTCGCTTCAGGTGAAAATGGTGTGGTTCTTTTTCTTCTGTTTCATCATGCCGTGCTAGCCCAGCGGCATGACTCCCTTGCGTTCATTTCAGTTCCGCATATGCATTCATGATGTGTCTGCTCTCACCGCCTTTGCAAAGCAGTCCACCACAGGTGGCCGGAATAGCTCAGTGGTAGAGCGCCGGACTCATAATCTTAGTGATCCAGGAGTTGTGGGTTTGAATTTCTGCTGGGCCGTTTCGGTACGGGGGTATTTACCCCTCAGAGTCAACATTGGTTCTGACTCCATTTCCCATACAGTCCTTCGAATGAGACTATAAACTGAGGTTCCGTGTGTGAACGCACGCATAAATTCTTGCACACGTGTAAAATGCTATCACCAACTTTGGGAAGAGAAAGGCCAGTTTGGCTGTTGGTATGGATGAGTTGTTTACACAGCATGCACTCTTCATGACAAATGGAAAGAACGAGGGAAGTTAGGAAATTGAGTGAAACATATTGAACGATATTGACTGGATGACATGGGGAAAACGATGGAATGAAACACCAGCTGGCAGCTCTTCAGTCAGCACTACCACAGTAGGCAGCCCGTTGTGTAAATGAGTGGATTGTAAAGCATTTAGAGCTTGATCTCTGGCCGAGGTAGGTGCTATGTAAGTATTCATAATAATCATAATAATAAAGAGTAGTGGATACAAAGCCATCGTGAGGCAAAGCAGTATAGGAGACGGTGCACTGATGCAGAATCATTTTTGTGGTGGTCAGTGGTGCCTGTTATTATGCAACATGATATATGCCAGACACCATAAGCTGAGCCCCTACAAACCGCAGTATTTGCTAAGTCGTGGAGCCAGCATGTGTGAGCGTCTCCTTCCTGAGGGCACCACAACATCTGTGTCAGTCAGTTCCCGTTAACTTTCAGATATCTATAACTGTGGCGCAAATCACCAAGGCCATAGACATTGAGAGAAATTTGAATTATTGAGGTCACACAGACCAGGACATCTAGGCCTACAGAACTGAGACACTTTTTTTTTTTTTTTTTTTTTTTTTTTTTTGGTGCTGATCGTGAGGATAAGGATGATGATGATGCTATGAGTTCCATTCTGGACAGGAAGCAGTATGACAGAGCTGTGCTCTTTTTCCTTTCTAAATGTATCCTGGCATGAACCAGACCCGTGAGTTACCGACACCCTGCAGTGCTAATCAGAAGGAGGCGAGGGAGGGGGAGATACAGGCAAGAAATTGTATGATTTTAATAAAGTCCCAGAGCATGTGAGTGATGGAAGCAGGATGATTTTATTCTGATCTTTTCTGTTCCTGTAAAGTTTTGCACAAAATCAGAAACAATTTTCTGTCTATACTGTAGGGCAAAGGAAGAAACAGTGGTATGTACATGTATGTTTTAACTTGTGTGGTGAAAAATGCTCTCTCGATCCACATCTGAAGCTCTCAGAATTATGCCAGAAATCACCAGATTGTCCAGGTCGTGGTGTGTATTTTTAAAGATTATTGGGTGAGGTTTCAACACAGAGTGACTGAGGGCGGAAAATGAAGCAAATTTTGGAAAGAGAGGGGGTTAGTTACCACCAAGAACTTTGACAAACAGAGTCCTGTATTGGGTGAGGGTTGGAGGTTTCATGCCCCGTGGGCACCCAAGAGACATGTCTGCTGAGCAGCAGACTTTGGCTTGTGGCTTTTCCACGTCATCCCAAGGTGTCAAAAATGTACCCTCTTTTTTCATCCAAGATGGAAAAGAAGTCCTGTTTTAAACAGTTGTATGTGTCAGTTGGACAGGTTACAATGTTTTAACAGCAGTACTCAGCATGCCTACCCCCCCCCCCCCCCCCATACAGAGCAGCAATGAAACAGATGTCATTGATTCTTTAATCAACTAAACTTGAGAGAGTTTTTAGTGATTCATTTTTCAGTGTATATTAGAATTGTCATTTTCTTTGACAAGTACTTTAAAGAAATTTACTCTGAAAAATGTTGGCTGATTTTCAATGAACAATTCAGGTTGCTCAGACAAAATTGAAAAATATCTTTCGTTACTTGACTCAAAAAAAGGGAATGATTATAAGAATCTGAATGCACCAAAAGAAACACACACACACACACACACACACACACAGAGGAAAAAAATGTGCATTTGTCACATCTTGCAAGGGTCAGAGTGTATCGATGGTTTAAGACACAGCAGGTTGAGATTTCAGAGGTTCTCATGTATGTGTTCTGAAATATTTTTTACCTTTACACTTTTAAGAGAAGCTCATCAGTGTAGGTTTCTGTTCTCTGTGTGCATGCAGTTGATGCATTAATTTGATCCGGCTGATTGTTGTGTTCCCATCAGAATCTAACTGAATTTGCTTTCTGTTGATTGTTTCATTTCCATCAGAATTGAGTTGAATTTACTGTCTATCCCTGTCCAAAAGATGAATGTTTACTTCTTCTCCTACTGACTGAACATTCGACAAACTACTCTAAATGCAGACATGGGTGCCCTGAAATGACCTTCACCTTGTGTGATCCGTTGGGCTGTGCTCTTGTAGTCAAACTGAAACTAAGCCAGTGGTGTTGTTTTGATGTGCCAAGTGCTCTCCTCCCCTCCCCCCCTTCCCATAAACGATGACTTAAACAAAGATTTGACTTGAGCATTTACTTTCCTGCACAAAACTTTGTCTCATTCAGTCTGCCACTTCAACAAGATGAAGAACTGCTTGAACAGCAGTGGAGGTAGTAGGGCCCTGAAAACAAAAGCCAAGAGAGTAGAAATCTAACTCTCCCAACGCACATCTTAAACAAGTTCTCTGCAAGTACCTCAAAAATTGTGTATCAGTCTATCCATTCTGACAAAATTCAACATTGCCAGCCATCTTACAAGGGTACACATACTGTTACTTTTGTGGCAAAAGTGTATCGGTGCAGAAGTGTGCCAATACCCTTCTATAGAGTTTTAAGGTCAACAGGTCTGAAAATGTCCTTACCTACATTTTGTTTGCTGACCCGGTCAACTGGGCAGCGGACAGGTAGAGTGGAAAGAGTGAACCAGTTTGATTTACGTGTTCTTTTCCTGACTTCGGACAGGGATAGGTTTACTATGTACTTTTTTTGTTTAATGCAGGGGTAGATTGTCTCGCGATTTGTTGTTTTTATCGTTATGCATCATGCGATTTTGAAACTGTTATCAGCTGGTTGGGATGTTGTGTGCACATTTGTTTGTGATCCATTTCTGCAGAAGGTACTATGAAGTCAAAGAGATGATTTCAAACAACATGCAGAGCAAGTCCACAAACTTTATTTTTATTGGTTATGTGATACGGACATTTTTTTAATTTCCAGAATTATGTGATCTTTGTTATGTTGAATCTTTTCAGCCTTTAAAACCAGGTTTCATTGTCATCGTTTTTCGGGGGTTTTAGTTTTGCTGTCCCATCTTCTGTGCCACCTTAGTGACAGTGCACCCACACTGCTCATTCCAACCCCCTGTGCACAGCCACAGCCCAGTCAGTCCCACTGAAGCCCTGGCACTGGCAATCCACAGGGAGCAGTTAACGTCAAGTCGTTGAGAGGCACTCACTGGAGGAGGCACTGCGCTGCTGCCGAGTCATTTCAGAGGTGTTCAGTGGCACTTGTTTTGATCCAACATACGCATGTTACCACCTACGAAGCCCCCAATGACAACAATAATTGCTTAGTTGTGGAGCTGGCGTGAGCTCTCCCTCCAGAGGGCGCAACCACGTTTGTCCAGTGACAGCCCACATGGACTCGCCAATACTGGTGACCTCAATGGAATCAAAACAAGGCTTCAGACGTGAAGAGGACATTGGAACTGGGTTCACTGTGAGAGCAGGACTTTTTCTTATGCTGATCGATGAGGATGAGGATGATGCTACAGATTTCCATTCCAGTCTGAAACTGCACGACAGGGCTATATACTCTATGCTCTCTTGCATAATATATCCCAGCGTCAACCAGGCCCCAGAGATACAGACATCAGCAATGTTGGTCAGGAAATTTGAGCAACACTGTCAGACACACATCCATTAAGTGGATGAAATTTGACTGTTTGGTCCCAGTCTTACAAATTGAGCCGGTAGCAAACTCAACTCAGGGTAGGAGCTGGTCGGGGCAGAAATATCCCACACGAGTCTGATGGGAATCAAACCCACTACCTCCCAGCTGGTAGTCCATGACACTAGCCACTTCATAATGGCAGCTGATACTGTTAGCTTATCTTTTAACCCCGATTTCACGTAAGGGCTGATCACCAACCAGAAACTTCGAAAGTCTGTGATTGTTGTGAAGAACTGTACTCATGACTTAATATCAAAGAGTGTTCCTAAATGTTTTGGTTTGTAATTAATGTGTAAAAAAGATAGCCAGTTTGACACACTTGATGTATCTGTGCAGTGAATTTTTACAAATGCAATGAATTCACTGTTTGCACACCTGAAGATTTTCTAAAGTCAAGTTCATTTCTGTGGACAGGAATTCAACCGACATCTGGATCTCTGACGGAACATTTTGACATCCCTAAAGTGAGCTGGACCAAGTGAAGACCGTTGAAATATCCAGTCATGACAGTGACATTTCCCATGACCGAGTTGGAAGACGGTGCCCTGCCCAGTGCTCTAGGGGTCAGAATGATGTCTGTAAGCTACAGAGTGTCCCTTCCCCCCTGCTAGCAGACATTTGATGACAGGCACACTCAAAGAGGGCTTCTTGTTCAGTTTGTGTGTGTTGTATGTGTACGAGTCATCTGCATGGCTAGCATTGCCACGTGTGATCTTCATTCTCTTGCAGCTGGGATGAATGTCATTGACTTGCCACGTTCTTATGGAGGTCGTAAATTTAGTGCAGTATCTCATAATAAAGAACCGATGTAGACCAGGGAACTGGGTGCGTTCTCTGTGTGTGTTAGTATTTTACATGGTGTATTGTATATAAACTGCAACTGTGTGAAAGAGACTTTATTTCAGACTACTTTATGTTAGACTGAACCGGAACAGATGTCGATGTGAACCATTCTGAGCACCCAAATATGCACAGACTATACGACAAAAATTCTCTGTGTTACTGTTCAGGCTTAAGGAAACTTCGATGTTTGGGTATGAAGACTGGAAATATTAAAAAATAAAACAAACTTGCTTCACTAGCTTTTGTGTTTGTGTACATCTCTTTCGTATTTGAAAGGTAGATCACCACACATCATAGATCAAAATGACTACATTTTAGTATTAATACATTAACTTCTTTTTCAAACTAGCATGAGACTTTATCACCTAGCCTGACTTTCCCATAAGCAAAGGTCGAGCCATCCGCATTTCTACTTACACCGTTATCCATGCTTGTCCGAACAGGCCTGTGCCTGGTTACCATCCTGCAGCGACTTTCATTCTCGTCTTGCATGCCCATGTTTTAGTCTCACTGCCTGTCCACTTTTTCTCTCTTTCTGTGTATGCTTTTGTCCATCATGTCTCCCCCCCTCTCTATCTCACTGACTTTCTGAAATCCATCTGTCTCACCGTTTGTTTGCATTTCTTGTTTTTAAATCTCAGTTTCTCTCTCATCACTCTTTACCCTGGGGTGTCTCTCTATCTGCCCCTCTTTCTTAGTGTCTCTATCTGCCTCTCTTTCTATATGTCTCTATCTGCCTCTTTCTGTGTCTTTCTTTTGATGTCCGTTGTTTGAATGGAAATATTAAGACCGTGAACTCCCATTGTTTTGACAAGCTGGTGTTATTGGCAGTTTCATGGGAACTACCACTGATAGTGGAACCCTTCATTGGGAGATGCTAATTCATCTGGGCCCTGCAACTGTGTTGTTACAGGCCATAATAGGTGGCATCCTGCGCATGTTGAATCAGAACAGGCACCACTGAACACCACCACCACCAGTGCAGTGTCTCCTCGGGTGGGTTGCCTCATGACCTAATATTGATAGCTAGCTAAACAGAAGGGGAGCAGTGTCCGGGCAAGCCTGCGAGTGACAGGAAGTGAAAACGAGGGGAAGATAAGAAGAAAGAAAATGGGGGGGGAGAGAGAGAAAGAGAGACTATTTTTGAGTGAAGATTTGAAGGAGTTGTCAGAGATTTCAAATTTACTTTGGCCAGGTGATCAATGCATGCAGAGATCTAGCATCAATAGATGATGTTCTGAAATCTGGGACAGAGATAATCTGTAAGAACTCGCATCAGCGAGAGTGATCTCACCCTTTTTATAGGACAGATGCTGCTGGTGGGCACAGCCAAAGCGATTCAGCCTCATCAGTCAGCTTAACAGTTCAATTGGAGAAAATGCAAAACATGGGTGATAATCACCTGTAACACGCAGTCCATATCCCAATCTTTATCTTTGCATGTGCCTCAAATCAAACATTTGACCCTCCAGACCTATTTGCTTGACCCACCAACTGAGAAAAGGTAACACTTTTGCAATGGAAAGGCAGGCATTATCTTTCCTTGATTTTTTTCTCCCCCGGAACAGATCTATTGTAATGCTTCAGAGTTCCCTTGAGTTGTTTTCATATGGAGACTACAGCAAACCTTTGGCATACGAATGCTATTGACAGTGTACATGGCATACAAAGAGAGCAAGCAAACACAGAGTGCCACTGGTTTTGTCATTTATTGGTTCACAATCACTCCTCAGCATGCCTCTGTTCCCTCGCTTCAAATTCAGTTCAGTTTCAATGCAGAATGATGACAAAAAACCAGGAACATTGTGTCTCACTACTCAATTCTGCAGGCACTTCATTATCATGAACTTTGCATGATTGTCGGGACACCTGATCCGTGCAGATATAATTAAGGCAGCAAACAACAATATGGCACCAAAACAATGTTTTTAACAATGTTAGCATTATATACATCAGAATCTAGCGTTTTCTACATCACAAAGACATGGCACACAAATAAACACGGTAAATCTTAAAAAATAAATCAAAGCAATGCCATTTCCATGTGAAAATTCGTATGGCACATGTAATTACATTTAAGGTGACACCAGACAATGCAATGAGCGATGCAAATCATGCGTTCATGTTCCCAAGCAATGCGCAGAAGAAAATCTGCAAAATGGATTGAAAAAAAAAAAGTGATTGATACCAAGTCACAAAATGTCTGAAAAACACAGTGGCAACATGCTGGAGAGTGTTTTGATCTCAGCACCACTGTTTTTGATATACCTCAGTATTGCCAAGTTTCCACAACAGCAACTGGTGCTTTCATATCTTTTGTTTTTCAGCTCAAAGGGAAGGGGAAAAACAGTCTCTGGACACTGCTAAGTCTTGTTTACTCAAGTGATAAAGAAGAGCAGATATGTTTAATTAAGAAATGCTGTTTTCTTGCATAATATGTATCCATCTTCTTCCTTTGCAGACCCATCACTGCATGCATATACTTGACAGTTTTTTGTTTTGTTTTGTTTTTAACTGAAAGGCAAAAAAATGGTCTCCAGACCACTAAAAACTGTCCCTAATAAGTGTCATATATTCACAGTCCATGTGACAAATTATTCCACTTTTCTTTTTTTTTTAATTGATAGATTTTGGTCTGAGGAAAATGGCCTCTCAACATTTCAAGGCGAGATCCACAAGAATGGGATTTGTCATGTAAAATCTCAACACTGTTGCGCTCAAGTAGTTTCTATCAATCATGGTGAATGCTAATGATTTTCTGACGGAAAGCCTTCAGCTTTTAGTGAACACTTAATCAAGAGCTAACAAGTTTCTTAAATACAGTCATTCTGATCATTGCCTGTTGTCGTTCTCGGAGCAAAAGCCATCAGCAACACTACACTGGAGCCCTGTTGTGGGCCTTCTCCTCCAGTGTTTCCCTCTGTATCAACTAGTTCATGTTCATTTCAAGGTCCTGGCTCCAAGAGTTCCCTGTGTATCAACTAGCTCATGTCCACTTCAAGGTCCTGTCTCCAGCTGTTCCCTGTGTATCAACAGTTCATGTTCACTTCAAGATCCTGACTCCAGGTGTTCCCTGTGTATCAACCAGTCCATGTCCACTTCATGGTCCTGGCTCCAGGTGTTCCCTGTGTATCAACCAGTCCATGTCCACTTCATGGTCCTGGCTCCAGGAGTTCCCTGTGTATCAACCAGTTCATGTCCACTTCATGGTCCTGGCTCCAGGTGTTCCCTGTGTATCAACCAGTTCATGTCCACTTCAAGGTCCTGGCTCCAGGAGTTCCCTGTGTATCAACCAGTTCATGTCCACTTCAAGGTCCTGGCTCCAGGAGTTCCCTGTGTATCAACTAGTTCACGCCTACTTCAAGGTCCTGGCTCCAGGAGTTCCCTGTGTATCAACTAGTTCATGTCCACTTCAAGGTCCTGGCTCCAGGTGTTCCCTGTGTATCAACTAGTTCATGTCCACTTCAAGGTCCTGGCTCCAGGTGTTCCCCAGTGTATCAACAAGTTCATTTCCACTTCAAGTCCTGACTTCAGGTGTTTCACGGCAGGTCTTGCTACTGTTCACTTGAATGGCTCCACTTAAGTCCATCAATTTTCATCTACAGTTCTTTATCTCTGATGGCAAATGTTCTGGTGGCAATGTTTTCTGTGCTGGTTTGCAGTCCCAATGTTCCCTTGAAAAGAAGTACAAACTAACATGTCTCTTAAAATTTTTTTGTGTGTGTGTTTTGTTTTGGCACAGATTATAGTTACTTGTTACTCATCAGTTAAGACAGTTCCATACACCAAAATGCTACGGGGGAAATTTTGATGTTATTAAAGGAGGCATTGTGGAAATTCTAATTTCTGATGGAATCAAATTGAATCTGATTCTTTCAGAATCTATCGGTCCAATCACACCACATCTTGATGTAACGTTCACACAATATACAAGAGCCCTTTGGATTTTCAGACACATACCAAATGAGTTGAACATAGCTAGGTACTTTCTGCATCCCAGTTATACATAGAGAAAAAAAACTGTCATACACGCAATGTTTTATCAATGTAAACAAACAAACATTTATATGGACTACAACTGTGTTACAGGTGAGCAATGAGCTGGTGAATTAACAGCCAAACAGTAGGTATTTTCTTACAATACAAAAAAGATAATATTTCATGTATAGTCTGTTGGC
Organism: Conus betulinus; assembly: GCA_016801955.1. Taxonomy (NCBI): domain Eukaryota; kingdom Metazoa; phylum Mollusca; class Gastropoda; order Neogastropoda; family Conidae; genus Conus; species Conus betulinus. The sequence goes on from JADBJO010002172.1 coordinate 261,867, forward strand.
GATCGCAAGTTTACATTTAACAGCTGACAAAACTGAATGCAGGGCCATTGGTGACCATCCAAATGAATCAATCCATCCTGACATTGATAAGTACAAAACCTTTAAAGCAAAATCTTTCTTTTTTCATGCACTCTAGGCCAGAGTACAGCTGAAATCTTGTCTCTGATTTTTTTTTTGGTTTTCTAGTCATCAGTTTGCCTATCTTTGACTGAGAACAGTTTTGTCATGACCTTGCCTGCTGTAAATTCACTTTGCTCTCATAACCTTACATTTTTTTTTACTATCAGGTTTTAATTCATTATACACCTGATTTTCAACATCGACACACACATAATCTGAATGCTTCAATTATCAATAATATGTACATCTACATTGATATTCAATTCAATTCAAATATCATAGTATAATATGAACGATTATCAATAGAAAAAGAAAACATTTAGGTAGTGAAGTGGGAGGGGCAGAGGTTTTTTGTGTGTGTGTGAGTGTGTTTGTGTGTGTATGAGAGAGAGAGAGAGAGAGAGAGATTGTCTGTGTGTGTGAAGTCTGGACCTAGACTATACTTTAGAAAAGATGCATGAATGAGGTCTACACAAACAGCAAAGATGATGGCAGGAGGGGAGGGGGACATGGGTCTTGACCTGGGTTGTGCTTTTGGAATGGGGAATTTCAAGGTCTACATCCATCAGAGGGAGGGGGGGGGAAGCACAAGACTTCAACATTGTAAGGGGTAATGACTTTTAGTCATGACGAATCGATGATTGAAACTGGAATATCAAACCATATTGCATTGTGTCTGTAGAGCCAAAAAAAAAAAGAAAAAGAAAAAAAAACAAACATATAAAACTGAAGCATGAATAAAAATGTTTTATAAAATAATGAAAACATACAACTGAAGTATGAATGATATATCAGTATGCTTTGTGACAAATAAATAAAACAAAGTAATACTGATGCCTCAAAATGATGACCCAGTGCCATACAATACCTGATCTCAACCATCAGTATTCTGCTGCAAGAGCTTGTACAGCCTTTTTTTTTTTCTCAACTAACGCACGCTTGTACACCCAGAACAGAGGATAAGTATACCTCCAGAACACATAATTATCAAGTCATAACTTACATGATTCAAGAATATAACCTTGGGCAATAACAGTTTCATTTTATACAATAGCTGCATGAACTTCAAAAACACAAACAAACTGTAGTGTCTCTTGAGTACTGTGAACAGGTCACTTATTCTTTTCTTATGATCTCCTCCATCCAAAACTTCAGCATGCGGACAATGAAGCTTCTCACATCTGAAACAGAAAAGAACACATCTCATCTTCACCCAGTCGACAGTTACCAACACTGCCTAAGTAACCCTGTTGTGCCAGGACTCCCATTTGCACTGATTCTGAGGGGATCCTTGGGACTTTTCATTGCGTGTCTCACTGAAACTATGGACAGTCCATACCACAAGACAGCATAATGACTTTTTTTTAGGCACACACGAGAGAAGACTAGCTCCTCATTACATTTGTCTCTACCATGCGAGGAATTAGTTGTCAGACTGGTTACATCGAAAAGCTGGATTGGCACAGCAGAGAAAGGCCAATTTCCTGCTTACATGCATCACTTTTGCTGAGCAATTTCTGAATATTCTGCCTGCGATTTCATTCTGATTGGAAATGAGGAGTTTTTTTGTTGTTTTTTTTTTAACTTAAATTGTGGAATCTATTCACGATCTTATGTTCTGTATGCAAGTAGAAATCACAAGTTAGTTCTGAACTGTAGTGCATCCTGCTGGATCTTTTATTCACGAGCAAAGTACGTTCCTCATCGTCGCAGAGTCACGAATGCTCTTATGTGCATTAGTGCAGGACTCAAAACTTCTCTGTGAAATCACAAATTTTAAAAAAAACTGCACCTGGAAATCAGGGGTTTTTGGGTTTTTTTTTTCCCCAGGAAGAAAGATCAGACAAAAAAAAAAAGAAAAAAAAAAAGAGAGAGAGAGAGGCAACTGAATTCTCAAAATTCTGGCTGCATGTTAGGTGTGCAAACCAATGACACTGACGTCACAAGATCTCAGGTTCATGAGAGCAGCCATCATCATTTTATCTGGTCATTTGTTTGCAATAATATAAAAAAAAAAACCTGTCCTTCTTCAGGGGGCAAGCAGCTGCCACAGTGAAAAAGGAGAATAAAGGTTGTACAACTAAATGGTTGGTAAGAAGATGGAATTACCAATCTGTTTGCGGTCCTGGTCGATGCGTTTGATTTACTAACAGTGCTTTGTTATTGTTCTTTTTTCTGGGGGAGGCAGGGGTGATGGGTGGGTGATGGGGGTGGTGTGAAAGAAAGGAAAAGGCCTGGAATGGGAAAGTGGGGGGGGGGGGGGGGGGGGGGGGGGCAGACATCTCCCTCCCATCCCCTCTCCTCTAATTTCAGGGAATTTTTGCATTTCTGCAATGGCTATTGGGAGCACTCCAGTACACTTTTTTTTGGTATCCATCTGAAGCAATGCAAACAAACATGAAATACTTCAGTTTCTTTTGTTTCAACCCAGCTTTCAACTCAAGACTCTTTCAGCACAACCACGCTCTTGCAAAAAGAAAAAAAAACCCCAGTCCCATCCAATAAACAGCAAACGCGTCAGAGCTTTCTACAGTATATGTACTGTGTTTCATAACATGAATTATAGCTGAACTACGGACACCCTTAAACAGGGTAAAGCCAAAGCATGCTGATGCTGCTGGCATATCACTTAATTCAGTACCTCTAGACTAAAAATCGATTCGAAGGAAATCATAGATATAACAATGCTAAAAGAAATTTTTAAAAAACATACAAATACCAGGCAAATGAAACACTTCTAAACAACTAGCGTCCACTCTGAACTTTGTTCACAGTAACAAGAGGCCTGAGAATATTGTTCAAGTTTCAGTCAACACTGCAGGTGCTCGTATCTCTCAGGTCTGGGTGACGATGGGATACATCATGAAAACAAGTGCAGAGCATAGCTCTGTCATGCAGTCTCGGACCAGAATGGAAATATGTAGCAGCAGCATCATCATCCTGTTCTTCATCGATCAGCATAGAAAAAAAAAGTCTCAAATTCTGAGTCCCTTCATGCCCTGCTCTCATGCCCTCAGTTTCAATCACCTTTCCATGTCCAGGACCTTGGTTTGATTCAAGTCGGGTCACAGGGTCTTGGCAAACTCATGAGGTCTGTCACTGGACGGACGTGATGGCACCATCTGCAGGGAGAGCTGACGCATGCCAGCTCCACGACTAAGCAGTTATTGTTGTCAGTAAGGTGGTGTCCTGCGTATGCTGGATTACAACAGGCACCACTGAACACTACTGAAGTGACTGGGCAGCAGAGCTGTGTCTCCTCTGGTGGGTTGCCTCGTGTCAACTTAACATTCACTGCTCCCCATGGACTACTGGTGCTGTGGCTGTGGCAGGCAGGTCGAGCTGTAGCTGTAGCTGTGGAAAAGGATTGAAATGGGCTGCATTGTCACTGAGGTGGCACAGAAGATGGGACCCCCCCCCCCCCCCCCCCCCCCCCCCCCCCCCCAACACTTTTTTTATGGTTCACCTTCCATACCGGAATAGCTCAGTTGGTAGAGCATCGGACTCGTAATCCAAAGGGTTGCGGGTTCGAATCTCCTCCGCCGGGCCTTTTCGGTACAGGGGGATTTTTCCCTCAGAGTTAACATTAGTTCTGACTCCCTTCCCCATACAGTCCTTCAAATGAGACTATAAACCGAGATTCCGTGTGTGAACGCACGCGTAACATCTAGCACACACGTAAAATGCCATCACCAACTTTCGGAAGAGAAAACCAGTTTGGCCATTGGTATGGATGACACGTTGCACATAGCATGCACCCTGTGTGAGAAATTGAAAGAACGAAGGAAGTTAGGAAATCGAGTGTGAACGATATTGACTGGATGACACAGGGAAACGACTGAATGAAGCGCCAATTGGCAGCTCTTCAGTCGGCACTACCCAGGTAGGCAGCCCGTTGTGTAAACAAGTGTGGATTGTAAAGCGCTCAGAGCTTGGTCTCCAGCCAAGAATAGGCACTATATAAGTATTCATTATTATTATTATTATTGTTATAATTATCATTACTATACCATGTCAGTAGCATTACTCCTGATCCCCACACACACAGCCACATCCGGATTCCTTCAATCACAGACGCAGCCGTGAACAATGAGCTATCACTATAATCAGGTCATCAAAAGGCAACCCGCTAGAGACACTGCTGTACCTGAAAACCTAAACAAATGCACACAGAATTTTAAAAAAACAAAAGAAGCATGGATCTCAAGTTACCAGCATCGTAGCCCAGCTCGTTCTCCACCGACGCTATGGTGGATGCTGCCAGGTTCTTGCTGCGGAGCACCAACACAGACTTAGCGCGGCTCAACAGTTGCAGGTCGCGCCAGCTGCCTTCGCCAGAGGAACTCAGACACCGAAGCACCGCTGTCGCCCTGAACCCATCCTCCTCCACGCTCATGCCTTTCTGTTTGGCTGGGGAGAACACGCACAAACACATACATAAAAAAAAAAAAAATTAAACAGTCAAATCCTCCTTAACACTCATACCCTTCTGTTTGACTGGGAAGAACATGCACAAATGCGTACATAAAAAAAAAAAAAGCATGACAATTAGGAAATCTGGTTTCTAGGTACTCTTCTTAAACTTTGTGACTTGATTCTGATTTGTTCTTATGCCCATTTCTGCACCCACTACAAGGGTTAACGCATGTTTGAAAACAAAAAGAGTGTCCATCCAAGAAAGGTTACAACTGCCAGTCTGCATCAATTTTGCCTGCTGCTTCTTGGGCATTTGTGTCTGAGACCGGAAAAAAATAGACAAGGTTTGTGTCCATGTGTAGGCATGTGTGTGTGTGTGTTGTGTGTCAGTATGGAGGCATGCATGTGTGTGTGTGTGTGTGTGCGTGTGTGCATGTGCACTTGCATCATATAAATATATATATATATATTGTTAATCTGCACTTGTTTTCCCCCACTATTTGATTGTTCAGCATTATATATATATATTGTAAAACATGTGTCACACCCTCTGTGACACAAAAAACAGACAAGACACAGAGAAGAATAAAACAAAGGAGTATGTAGAAAATAGAAAATAGCATGACATAACTTGGGATTTTAGATGTTACAGAAGCAATCAGACTGGGCTGTACTCTGCTTCTGATTTACTTCACAAAGCAACCAGTCAATAAAGTGCATGTAACAGTGATCTAGTACCGACTATGAATAATGTCAGCTTTCAGTTTCAGTGTTATAACAGCTCTGCTGACGAACATTTAACAAAATTCCTGTCCTAAAATACAAATTTAACAAACATAACTGTCTTCAACATATGTACACCAATTTTTATCATCATGGTTAGATTACTGAAATCCGTAAGGCATTTCAAACTAGGTCATGCTGAGGACGCCAGCCATTCCACCTGACCTGCCCCCTCCCCCCCCCCCCCCCCCAATTAAAAAAGTAATAATATACAGAACAGTGCTACAATTCATACTTATACACATGCACATATATTCTATTTTCATATGTATGTTTGTGTATGTATGTATTTATTTATGTATATTATAGATATATGTATGTATTTATTTATATGTATATTATAGATATAGGTACACATTTATGTTGAACAAATTCAATAGTCGGGGATAACAAGTTCAGGCTAACAATTCCTCCATCATTACATTAATGACTTCGCAAAAATTAGAAAAAAAAAAGGGGGGGGGGGGGGGGGGGGGGGGGGGGGGGGGGGAGTAGGTGGGAAGGGGGAGGGGAACAGGGGCAGAAAGAATTCTGAAACGAGAATGAAAAATCAAGGAAATGCATTGTAAATGAAAAATTCTTCACTAGCCGCATATGGGGATCACTGTAATCAATCTTGAAGACAGAACCATTCATCTTGCCTGCTTCCAGTCCTTTCAAGTTTCATTCCCTGCATCAGACTCATCAGGGAGGCATGGCTGATTATAACATATATACATACGAAAAAAAGAATATATGCATATACATATATATGATATGATATATATATATATATATATATTCCCCCCCCTAGAAATTGCCATAGACAAACAGAAATAAGATGCTAAAGAATGGACAGCTGTAGAATCTGCTTTGAACCCTGCTGCCTATATTAATACTTTATCACCAAATTATGTTACGATTAAAAAGCTAACATAGTATTGTTACTCCACAACAAAAAGAAAACACAAAGACTTAGAACAAAGGCATGTGAATGGACAACAAACAAAAATACCTGCGGATGACAGTGCAGTAAAATGAATATAAAAAAAAGATGAGTTAAAGAAAGTCACAGCAAAGAGGCAATGTTTATAAACATACATATATTCACATATATTATTATCAGCTTACCTTCACTGCGATACACATCCCAGATAGCATCCAAAAACTCTGTCATGTCCTCAATCATTGTGCGAAGCTTTTCTACACTACTGAAAAAGAGAACGAACAGACATGGGTATGTCAGAGTGTGACATCTGCAAGTCTTTGCAATCCTATCACGGGTGATACTAGTATAATACTAAGTAATGAAATGTTAAATCTCCAGTGCTGTTATATTTCATTTTCACACATAACAAAAAGTGCAGTCTTATCAAGGGCAATGCTAAGATAATACTAAGCAATGGACTGTTAAAATGCTTAGTGCTGTTATATTTCTGTTCGGCACATAATACAAAAAAATTCAACCATGAAACCATGATCAAAGCAGCAGCACTGCAATTACCTTTTATACTGAAACGTTATCGATCTTACACCACACAAATTGTTCATGATTTACTTCACAACCTTTGCTGAGACTCTCTCACTTATTTTCAAAACACATAATGTATGCACACAGATATAAGACATAACAGCAATGTTACTTATAGCCCAGCTGACCGCAAAGGGCCATATCAGGGCTGAAGTTCACTCACAAAGTCATTTTTAAAAAAAAGAAAAAAAAACCCCCTAATTCACACAACTCTTTAAATATTAAGACAGCGAATAACCTGGGTGCACATAGGCAGAGTCATATCCATACATGCAACACAAAGGGACACAAAGCCAATGACCAAACCAAACTACAACTCACAACTGCTCCTTTTCACTGGAGTAGATGAAATCCTTCGCTCTCTGTACTTCTAATTTACTGAGGAGATGTTTTTTCCTCTTCCGCTTCAGTTTCCTCTTCTGTTTTTTCCTGAGATCCAGACCCACGGAAGTGTCGGTGATCACAACACTAGGACCCATTTTCTGCAGTCTGTTGTGGTCTGGCACATAGTCCATGCTGTTCAGCTGCATGCCTCTGGGAGGCCCACTGCCTCCACTGTCTGGAACATCGGATGCAGACCTGTTTATCCATACGATTTTGCCGTATTTTGTATGCATGTTTGGCGAAAATATGAGGAATACGACTAACTACATGAAATACGTTGAAAATAAAAATTCTAGAAACTAAGCGATGGCTGGTGAAAATGAATTCCCCCCCCCCCCCCCCCCCCCCCCCCCCCAGTTTTTAAAAATATGAAATTTTGTACTCATACTGTGTAGAAAATACACTTGTTTTTGTTGAAAAGTATGCCAATAACAGTGTTAGGGTAAACAGGTCCGAGGAAGGCTTTTAACATTTCATGGGCACACACACAAAAACTCAGTTATGGCAACCATATTATATTCTGTCACAGTGATAAGTGTTTTGAAGTGTTGCATTTCATTTGACTAATTCTGTGCAAGTGGATTTATTGGTTGAAGTATAAAATGGTGTATACTTTGAATACATGCCCACTGTGTGTGTGTGTGTGTGTGTGTGTGTGTGTGAGAGAGAGAGAGAGAGAGAGAGAGAGAGAGAGAGAGAGAGAGAGATTGCTGTGTTGACAAAAACATACTTCTTTGAAACTGACTACCTGCAGGCATCTTAACAGATTTATCTCATCTGTCTAAACCATCACGTAGACTTAAAATAAAATTATACTCTGGGGTGTGTGTGTGTGTGTGTGTGTGTGTGTGTGTGTGCGTGTGTGTGTGTGTGTGTGTGTGTGTGTGTGAGTGAGTGTGCATGCCTCTGAATCCGTCTTCA
>JADBJO010002172.1:282500-287500 GCA_016801955.1 Conus betulinus
TAGGTCCAAACGCGTCGTGTTTTGTCTCGTAATTTGTTTGTCCATTTTGTCTGGAGGAGTAGTAATAATTTTTCTTCTAAATTGTGCCGAATTCCGCTTGCGTCACCTCACTTTGAAAATCGCTGCATTCAACTTTCTGGTCATACGTGACCTAGTTTCCGTTTTTTTTCCCCTGTGGGCATTGATGTTGTTCCTTGTTTCTGTAGATGCAGAAATCTGTTTGTAGCATTTGATTTTTTCCGTGGAAGCGAATCTGTTCCGCTTAAGTAGGTCAAACCAGTTTAACGAAAAGTCACATTATTTCTAGCAATATTCCGGATTCAAACGAAGTAGTGCGTCAATTTGCTCACCATGTCAAGGTAAAGAAGTATCGCATATCTTCAACACTTACATCAATTTTGGAGTTTGGTTGCAGACTTATTTTCTGCACTGAAATGACTTAACCACCCAACGAGACACATGATGGTACAAAAATGTTCACTTTTATTTATTTATTTATTTTATTTTATTTTTTGCTTTCATCGGCTTTAATTTACAGCCAGCCACTTTGACCCGTGAAGCAGCTTGCGGCCCGTATATAATCTGTTCCAAATTTTCATCGAAATATTCATTCATTATAGTTCTATAACATGTACATGGAAGGGTGCCATGATACAGAAGTACATTTAAAAATTCATTGAAAAAGAATCCGTAAACATAAACATACGCTAAGGAAGACAGCAATGAAAATTTGATGCAGAATACGGCAAGTTTTTAATACGTGTGTATTCTGAGAGTCAAAATATTCAGCAGCTCATTTTATGCGATGTTCATTGTGGCAATTAACAGATCTGTCTTCGCCAGCTGCCCCCCCCCCCCCTTCCCCCCGTCTGTCTGTCTCTGTCTCTATGTCTGTCTGTCTGTCTGTCTCCCCCCCCCCCCCCCTCCCCCCCATTTGTGCGCGTGTGCTCACATGCGTTTATGCGTTGGTGTGCACCTGTGCGGATGCGAGTGAGTACGTGTGTGAGAGCGAGGGTGAGAGAGAGCGAGTGTGTGGGTATGTTTGTGTATATACATGCAAGTATGCAGGCTCAAGAGTAACATGAGCATGTGCGTTAAGTAACCCCCTTTTGGAATTAGGTTGTGTTATTTACATTGATCTGCTTTCATGTTCTTTGTAAAAATTGTTTGGTCTTCATCCCCAATGGTCTATGATATAAGGGAGGTATGGAATGTTTAAATGTATTAAGTTTAAATTCACATGATTGAGAGAAAAGGGGGGGGGGGGGGGGGGGGGGGGGGCTGGTTTGCTTCCTAAATTTTTCTCTCTCTCTCTCTCTCTCTCTCTCTCTCCTTTGAGAGAGAGATGTGAACAAGCCATCGTTCTGTCCCATCTGCCTCTCTCTCTCTCTCTCTCTCTCTCTCTCTCTCTCTCTCTCTCTCTCTCTCTCTCTCTCCTCTCTCTCCCCCCCCCCCCCCCCCTTTTCCCTCTCCCCTTTCCTTTGAGAGCGAGATGTGAACAAGCCTCGTTCTGTCCTCTGCCACTGCCACTGCCTCTGTCTGTGTCTGCCTCTCTCTCTCTCTCTCTCTCTCTCCTCCCTCCCTCCCTCCCTCCCTCCCCCTCTCTCTCCGTTCCCCTCCCTCCGTCCTACCCCCATCACCCTTCTATTTTTTACCTCTTCGCCCATTGTCCGGTATGCTAACCTTTTTAGTACGCTTTTCCCTCGGTTCGCCCTCACGCTTCTTGCACACTCTCTCTCGCCCACCACAGTTCAAATGAATAGCGAAAGCCCTGTGTAAAGAGTTGCCATCTCACAAGGTCCGTTTTCAAAACGAAAGACAGAAAGTCATTAAAAGAACTACGTTTCATTTATAATCTGTGATCACATATATAAAAAGATCCCACATTTAGTCAGATTTTTTTGTCGAGGGTAATCAAAAAAAACCCCCCCCCCCCCCCCCCCCCCTACTCCTCCCCGAACTCACTTACTTACACCGCCCCCATCCCAACTCCACATTCCTCCAATATTCCAGGGCTGTCACCCTGTTCCTAATCTCTCCCCTGGGCTGTCCTGTTCCTGATCTCTGTCCTGGGCTGTCTTTCTGTTCCTGATCTCTCCCCTGGGCTGTCCTGTTCCTGATCTTTCCCCTGGGCTGTCGTCCTGTTCCTGATCTCTCCCCTGAGCTTTCTGTTCCTGATCTCTGTCCTGGGCTGTCGTCCTGTTCCTGATCTTTCCCCTGGGCTGTCGTCCTGTTTCTGATCTCTCCCCTGAGCTTTCTGTTCCTGATCTCTCCCCTGGGCTGTCCTGTTCCTGATCTCTCTCCTGGGCTGTCTTTCTGTTCCTGATCTCTCCCCTGGGCTGTCTTCCTGTTCCTGATCTCTCCCCTGGGCTGTCTTTCTATTCCCGACCTCTCCCCTGGGCTGTCTTTCTGTTCCTGATCTCTCCCTGGGCAATCGTCCTGTTCCTGATCTCTTCTCTGGGCTGTCCTGTTCCTGATCTCTCCTCTGAGCTGTCTTTCTGTTCCTGATATCTCTCCTGGACTGTCTTCCTGTTCCTGATCTCTTCCCTGGGCTGTCCCTTTTCTGATCTTTTCCCTGGACTGTCGTCCTGTTCCTGATCTCTTCCCTGGGCTGTCCCTTTTCTGATCTTTCCCCTGGACTGTCGTCCTGTTCCTGATCTCTTCTCTGGGCTGTCCTGTTCCTGATCTCTCCTCTGAGCTGTCTTTCTGTTCCTGATATCTCTCCTGGGACTGTCTTCCTGTTCCTGATCTTCCCTGGGCTGTCCTGTTTCTGATCTTTCCCCTGGGCTGTCGTCCTGTTCCTGATCTCTCCGATCCCCTGGTATGTCCTGTTTCTGATCTCCCCCCTGGGCTGACCTGTTCCTGATCTCTCTCCCTGCTCTGTCCTGTTCCTGATCTCTTCCCTGGGCCTTCGTCCTGTTCCTGATCTCTCCCCTGAGCTGTCTTTCTGTTCCTGATCTCTCCCCTGCTCTGTCCTGTTCCTGATCTCTTCCCTGGGCCTTCGTCCTGTTCCTGATCTCTCCCCTGAGCTGTCTTTCTGTTCCTGATCTCTCCCCTGCTCTGTCCTGTTCCTGATCTCTTCCCTGGGCCTTCGTCCTGTTCCTGATCTCTCCCCTGAGCTGTCTTTCTGTTCCTGATCTCTCCCCTGGGCAGTCGTCCTGTTCCTGATCTCTCCTCTGGGCTATCTGTTCCTGATCTCTCCCCTGAGCTGTCTTTCTGTTCCTGATATCTCCCCTGGACTGTCTTTCTGTTCCTGATCTGTCCCCTGGGCTGTTCTGTTTCTGATCTCTCTCCCTGGGCTGTCGTCCTGTTCCTGATCTCTCCCCCCCCCCCCCCCCTGGGGTTGACCTGTTCCTGATCTCTCCCCCTGCTCTGTCCTGTTCCTGATCTCTTCCCTGGGCTGTCGTCCTGTTCCTGATCTTTCCCCTGGGCTGTCGTCTGTTCCTGATCTCTCCCTGGGGCTGTCCTGTTCCTGATCCCCCCCCCCCCCCCCCCCCGGGTTGACCTGTTCCTGATCTCTCCCCTGCTCTGTCCTGTTCCTGATCTCTCCCTGGGCTGTCGTCCTGTTCCTGATCTCTCCCCTGAGCTGTCGTCCTGTTCCTGATCTCTCCCCTGGGCTGTCCTGTTCCTGATCTCTCCCCTGGGCTGTCTTTTCTGTTCCTGATCTCTCTCCTGTGCTGTCTTTCTGTTCCTGATCTCTCCCCTGGGCTGTCCTGTTCCTGATCTCTCTCCTGGGCTGTCATTCTGTTTCTGTCTCTCTCTCCTGGGCTGTCGTCCTGTTTCTGATACTGTCCACTGGGCTGTGTGTGTGTGTGTGTGTGTGTGTGTGTGTGTGTGTGTGTGTGTGTGTGTGTGTGTGTGTGTGTGCACGCGCGCGCGCGCGCGCGCGAGCGTACACGCGAATATATATGTGTCTGTGTGTGTTTCCAGGCCTGGAGTCTGTGAATGGTCTTTCCCTCCTGCACGTACGCTCCCCTCTCGCAAGTTTAAATTGACCTGTAAAAGTTCTAAAAAGTTTATTTCATGTAATACATATGACAGAAGGTATATCATTAAAAAAAATAAGGCCTTTTATTTACTCTGCTCAAGTACATAGACATCTCACATTTTGCTAAGTTTGTTGTAGGTGATGAAAAATTTCTCCTCCATGAACTAGCTGAACTAGGTAAATGAATGACTTGACGAGTGCACGAATGGAAATCTTTCCGTATGATTAATGAGTTGAGATGCTCGAGAGTTGAGGCCAAAAATCAACGAAAGGGGACACTGTTGGCCGAAACAGAAAGAAGAATCCAGGCGTTTGAGACCAGGTGCCTGAGGAAACTACTCCGCATCTCCTACAAAGAACACAAGACCAATGATTATGTGCGGAACCTGGTCACTAACCTAGCTGGGCCCCACGAACCACTTCTGGCAACCGTCAAACGACGGAAGACGGCATGGTTTGGCCACATAATCCGTCACAACACCCTTTCTCCAAAACCATCCTTCAAGGTACCGTTGAAGGAGGGCGCAGACGAGGACGGCAGAGAGAAGAGCTGGTCCGACAATATAAAGGACTGGACCAAAATGACCATGCCAGATCTCCTCAAGACAGCCGCCAACAGAATAGCCTGGAGAGAAACGGCGGCTGCCTCATCACGTCCCCCCAACGACCCCAGCGGTCAGGGGAATGACTGACTGACTGACTGACTGATCCTAACAAGAAAACCGTGGAGAGTTCTAAATAAAGTATGTAGATTTGTTACCAGAACTACCCGAACTGTTCAAAAATTGCTGGGTTCTTTCTCTCCAGCTGCTTTGAGAGAGTACAGAAGGAATTGGGAGTTACTGTACTACTCGCTAGCTCAGGGGACGGACAGTCTCTCCTCCACCCCCCCCCCTCCCCACCCCCCACTTTTATGATAAATATCGCCCACCTTTCAATCCCCCTCCCTCCCCTCTCCCTCAGCTATTATAAACATTTGTGACAACGCAGTGGCGTCAGTTCAGGCTGACAT
>JADBJO010002172.1:297500-335000 GCA_016801955.1 Conus betulinus
CATACAGACATTAAAACGGTCGGGTTTAATGAGGGGCATGCTCACGCGCACGTGTGTGTGAAAATCAGGATCAGGAGGGTGGGGGGGGGGGGGGGGGGGGGGGGGGGGGGGGGGCGTATGGATTCCCCTGTTCACCCACTCCACCCGATCCCCGAACCTTTTTTTTTTTTTTTTTTTGTCATACTTTTTGTGTGTGTGTGTGTGTGTGTGTGTGTGCGTGCGTGCGTGCGTGCGTGCTGCGTGCGTGCGTGCGTGCGTGCGTGCATGCGTGTGTGTGTGTGTGTGTGTGTGTGTGTGCGCGCGCGCGCGCGCGCGCCTGTAGGCCTTATGTGTGCGTTTCTTTCTGTCTCTGTCTCTCTTAATCGCTCTCTGGCTTTCTCTCTCTCTCTCTCGATCTCTCCTCTCTCTCTCTCTCTCTCTCTTCTTTCTCTCTCTGTATGTGTTCATCTTGGTACACAGATTCCACAAGGAGACGATAGGCTAGATAGCTGCACACAACCCCCAAACGTGATAAGCTCTGGCATTTGTCTAACACCCAACACTGCAAAACGCAACGTGAACGGTCTATGTGTGAGCGGGGGCTGACTGAACCAGGGAACAAAATCCCAAAACAAGGCATCCTTTTCTTTTCGAACTGAAGAGTTGTTCCCCTTTACGAGCCATGCCTTTGCCTTTGTAGACGGCTGGCACCTTGCTGCAGTTTTCTGGTGGAAGGTGGTTATTGATTGGGTGTATACGTTGTAGTTCCATAGTCGGTGAAACTGAACGCCAAGTATTAATTTACTAACGTTCAATTGGCCATTGTGGTACCAATCAATTATCAGCAGAAGCGATCGAAGTGCTATCGCGCAAACGCTCTCTCTTTCGCTTGCTCTCTGTCGTTTCTGTCTCAGTTCTCTCTCTCTCTCTCTCTCTCTCTCTCTCTCTCTCTCCTCTCTCTCTCTCTCTCTCTCTCTCTGACTGTATCTCCCTCTCCGTCTGTCTGTCTGTCTGTCTATCTCTACTCCCCCCGCACCGAACCCCCCCCCTCGCTGTCCTCTATCTGTCTCTGGTCCATCTCTCTCCTCTCTCTCTCATCTCTCTCTCTATCTCTCTCTCTCCTCTCTCTCATCTCTCTTTCTCTCTCGTAACGATTTACAGTATGCCCAATCTCCCTCCCCTATCTGTTTTAGGTCACAGCATTCGTACACCTGCTAACTGATTTATTTACCCCCATTTCATTGTCGCCTCATGGATATGCACTCGCGCGTACGTTGTGTGTGTGTGTGTGTGTGTGTGTGTGTGTGTTGTGTGGTGTGTGTGTGTTGCGAGCGCGGCGCGCGCGCGCGCGCGCGCGCGTGTGTGTCAGTGCGCACACTCGTCTTCAGGACTGCCTTTAAAAAAAGTATTTGCAAGCAGTGTGTATCACATCGCCTCGTCAGATACATTTACATTTGCGATTTTCGTCCATCATTTCCCTCTTCATCATCTCCTTTCCTCCCTCCATCTGTCTTCCTCTCAGCGTCATCCCCCGGTTCCCTACCCCCCACCCCCCTCCCCTCCTCTCTGTCTGTCCTGTCTCTCTCCGTCTCTCTTGGCGCATAGCGGCTGTAGTGCTCGGATACAGGTTCAAGTCCAGGACAAATGATGACAGTGTACTCTCTTTTCATGTAGTACGAATCATTTACATTTTTGAAACGAGAAGCGTTACTGTGGTTTTAAACAATATTTCCTTTTTGCACAACACGCAAATACACGTACAGCCACACATGCGCACATGCACTGAAGTGTGCACGTGTACATACAGACGGCACTCGCGCAACACGCTGATCTGTCCTTTCTCTCTCCTCCCTCAGTCCTCCTCTCTCTCTCTCTCTCTCTCTCTCTCTCTCTCCTCCCCTCTCTCTCTCACACACACACACACACACACACACACACACACACACACACACACACACACACACCATGGATCTTCTTTTTTCTGAGATGTCCCACCTTATATAGGCTAATTATCTTTTTTTTCAGTTCAGTATTATCAATGATTGTATTTTGGTTAGCGGTAAACTGTTGTTTTCAATCTGTCTGTCAGCACCAGGACTTGATGTGCTTTTGAATTTGAGTTTGTCGTTTTAATTGTTCGGGATCTTTTTTTTTTTTAACTTTGGTCTGCAGATCTGACATGGCCTCAGTAGTCGGCTGGACTAAGAATAGTTTGAAACACACACAACACACACACACACCCACACACACACACACACACACACACACACACCCCACACACACACAACACACCACACGCTCATGCACACGCGCGCGCTGTACACACACACACACACACACACACACACACAAACACACACACACACACAAACACACACACACACAACACAACATAACACACGCACGCACTCGCATGCATGCACGCATGCACCGCGTGCGTTATAGCTTAAATATACGCTGGTGTGTGTGCGCGCGCGCGAGTGCGCTAGCATCCTTCCCTGAGGCATCCTTGCCATTAATACATAGCAGCTATTGGATTCCTCCTCCTCCTCCTCCCCCACCCCACCCACTGCCCTTCTTGCCCATCCTCCACCCCCAAAATCATCCCCTCGTCACACCCTCTCGTCCAGCTGAAGTATCTACTCACTTTCTGCCCGCTGCTTCCCCCTCCTACTACCTCCCCTGTCCCCGGCCTTCTTCCTACTATCCTTCCCCCCTCCCCCTCTCGTCCAACTGAAGCATCTGCATACTTTCTGTCCGCCCCATCCCCCCCCCACCCCTCCTTCATCTCCTCTCCCATCCATTACTCTATCATCTCTTTCCATCACCCACCCTCTCTCGTCCATCTGAAGCATCTACATACTTTCTGTCCGCCTCCTCCCATCTTCGCCCCCCCCCTTCCCCCCTCCCTCCCCCCCCCCCACCCCCCCCCACCCCCGCCCCATTGGTGTCATGTCCTTCACTACTGATACCAGTGTGAAGAGAAGAAAGTGATTCGCTTTTCTCTGGTGGCGGTCTGGAACCTGCTAGAAGAGAGAGAGAGAGAGAGAGCGAGAGAGAGAGAACTCCCACGGAATCCCCCCCCCCCCCCCTCCTGCCCGTCCCTCCGCCACTCAACAAGGTATCAATGAATGCCGGGGTTGGCGGAGACAACTTCACCCTGGAGAGAAGGTCACGGGGTTTGACACAGGAAGCTGTTGACTGCAGAATGCCAGTCGTTGGGCCATACACTTTAGATTTTGTTGGTCCTCGTTTTGTCATGGCCCTCCCCACCCATCACCACCCAACCCCTCTGTGCACCCCTTTTCCCTACTTCCGTCCCACCCTCCTCCTCCGCCACAGCTGTATTTTCCCCTCCCGCGCGAGACACTTAGTGAAAGGGCAAAACAAACAAGGCTTAACACATTTCTGATCCAACTTTTTTGTTGCTGTAGTCCAAGCAGAGGCGTGTATCAAACTTGTGTACTAGTTAACTATGGAAAATTAATTACCCAGAAAGTGATGACTTTATTTTTGCACAAATTTTGTGTGTGCTGTCAATATTCTAGTATGCCTGACCACTTGCGTACAAGCTTTCATGCCGCATCTACGTTATCTACAGGGAAAATAACCTGGTCAAGTTTGGTATTAAAAGAGTTGTTGTGAACTCGCCAATTCATTCATCTCAAGAGCGTAGATAAATTACATTTTTCACGACAACCACTAATTATCAAACTAAATCCCCACTTGTAATGGCCCTCTCAGCAATGCCAAACACATTGTTGCCAGACCGGCTTTACACAGATGATATTCAGTTCGCTGAGTACAGCGCGGTTAGCTAGCTGGTGGGGAGCAGCCTGCAGAAAACACCCCTTTCCCGCCTCATTATTGTGCAGATCTTCAAGTTCAGTGAGACGAAAAGACGAACACGGTAAATAACAAACAAGTGGGGTATTGTAGCCCTCAGAGTGGGACAGTTACGTAAAGACAAACTTTTTTTCGTTTCCAAACCGTTTTTACGTATTTTTTTTTTTCTTTTGTTCTTTTTTTTCTTTTTTTTTTAACCACGGGAGCTAGAGTTGCTGTCCTTGTCTACCATGTAACTGTTTGAAGAGTGACTTTCATCAGAACATTAACAAAATGTTTTTTTTTGTTTTGTTTTGTTTTTTTTTTACACCAAGAAAATGTATGATCTGTCTAGTTCATATGTTCATGTTACCTATGTTACATGTCATTTACATGCCAGTCGTGCCGAGGATTTATATTAGGCCTGTTTGCTAAATCTCCCAGTTGTCCTAGAGTTGGTTTTTACAGTATTGTATGAGAGGGTGAGCACCTTTCCGTGACCTCACAGGTCCGGAACACCGATCCTGCGGAGCCTTTGGTCGATAGGACGTTAATCTCACCAGTGTCATTGCGTTACAGCAGACTCCGTGATAACCGTGTTCAAAGATGTTCCACCTGATGTTTTTTTTTTCTGGAATATCTGAGAGATCAACAATTTTCATCTGAATTCAGATTTTACGGAAGAAAGATGAACGAAGTTGCGGTGTGAGATTAGGAAATGTGTTTGCGGTGTGAGAGAGAGAGAAAATGTGTGTTTGTGTGTGAGAGAGTGTGAGAGTGAGAGAGAGAGTGTGCCCCTCCTAATCCATTTTGAGGGGCGTTTTCAACGGGGTGACAGCCTTGATAATGGCCCTTTGCGGATGTTATCTGTCTGTCTCACCGATTCCGTTGACGGAGGAGACAAAAGGAAAATGTGGTGTGGAGGAAGGTAAAGGACATGTTGACTGGAATGAATGGACGTGGTCTTACGACACTGCGCGTATTGACTAGCAGGCCTACCTGACCTCGGTCTTTGTTTCAAAATAAACCGTTACCCCGCTCACTGGTGAAGGCCGACCAACGTGGTCGAGTTCAGCGGAGATGTTTGGCTTTGGCGAGTTTTGAACACGTCGGTAGGATTTGTGACGATGCGCAGTTTTTTCCCCGATGACATATTGTTAGAGCAGTTAACAGTTGAATTGTCCGAGAGCGCACCTGTGTGCCCCAGCGATACTATAATGATTGATTTATGTATTCAAACGGTTATGCATACAACCGTTCGTGCAGTCTTTCTCTTTGCGCACTCAACAGAAACTTCGGTCTCTTGGAACGGACAGACAACGGCTTGATGATTTGATGCACACGTCTGCTCCCCCTCCCCTCAGTTTCACACTCACACCTCGCTTCTCTTCCCGTCTCTCCAGTAATTCAAAATAATCCACGTTGGCCTGCTTTGGGTGTGGAGAATATTGTCTTTATCTGACAATGAAACATGCAGGCAATTATGCAGATCATCCACTGTGCAGTACTGATATGAACAGCTCCCAGTGATGATGACTGGTGTCGGACTTGGCATTTGATCAGAGTCGGGTCTTCTAACTTTCAAACCCACCTGAGGGGGCAAGGAAGATAGGGAGAAACCGTCTCGGGAGAGTAGGACAGGGGAGGGGTAGGGGCGTATCTAGCACTACTCTGATACCGATGGATCGGTAAAATAATTAAAAAAAAAAAAAAAATGAAGCGGCAAATGGGTGCAAAAATCAAAACAAGGGGGAGAAACGCATCCAGTGAACAAGTCAGATGTGTGTCTGTTTACCGTGGGAGCTGAAGTCACCACCCTTGTCTGTCAGTTTGAAAAAACAAATATTGTTTGAGAAGAATGGATCAGAAATAAGTTCAGGCTGTTGTTGGTTGTTGCTTTATCAAGTTTGGGCGCACCAGGGGGTCGAACTCTCACCTTCGGACAGCGAACTCGGTGCTTTACCACAGAGCGAACCAACCGCCGATCATTCTCATTTAGGTGCCGGTGTGCTCGTTGCGTCGGTTACATCCCTTGCGCCACATCAATATGGGCAAGCTGGGTGTGCGTAAGACTCGTGAACTGGGATTTAAGTTTTTGTTTGTTTGTTTTTGTTTGTTTTCCCGGTTTTTCTTCTGTCTGTCTGTTTTTCTTTCTTTGGTGTACGTAAGACCCGTGGACTGAGACTTAAGAGTTTTTCTTCTTCTCTTTCTTCTTCTTCTTCTTCTTCTTCTTCTTCTTCTTTCCTTTCTTTCTTTCTTAGTTTGGTTTTGTTCTCCCCCCAGTTATATGAATTGCGTCATGGGAAAAAAAACGCCATTTGCAGACAGAGAATCTAGCATCTTGAAAGCGGAAAAAAAATAGAAGAAAGAAAAAAAAAAGAAAGAAAGAAAAGAAAGAAAACAAATCAACAAAGGTTCGGTTCTCATGATCACTTGGATTTTAGAAATCACTTCAATTTTTCTTCGCAAGAAAAAAAAATAAAATCGAAGATTTAAAAAACAAACAAACAAAACAAAACACACACACACAAAAAAACAGTCGCTGCTTCAAGACACAAAAGTATTAGAGCGGCAGGTCCAACCGACTACAGAAGCCAGTATCCTCTAGCTGTATGTTTTGTTTTTCCCCCAGTCAAATGGTGTGTCGTTTAGCGGTGTGGCTGTGCTGCCGACTTGGGTGAAGAGCTGTGAGGCAGGCTGGATGTGCTGTGCCGGAAGGGAGGGTCCTCACATTGAGTCAGGGTCACTGACCCCACCTCCCACCGCTACCACAGAGGAAAAAAAAAGTGCACAGAAGGGTGGAGTTGGGAGTCTAGAGGTAAAGATGAATGGGCAACAACAACAACAACACACACACACACACACACACACACACACACACACACACACACACACACACACACACACACACACACACACACACACACACACACACACACAGAGATATTTGAAATAACTGAAATATTTCAACACAGATCAAGACACGGAACGTCTCGATCCGATAGTGTGATCATGCAAGAAGTCTCAACGTGCGTGCGTGCGCGCGCGCGCGCGCGCGCGCGTGTATGTGTTTAATATGTGTCAGTTATTTTTAAAGTCTTTTCATCAAGTCGATGATTCTTGCATCTAAAGCAGCTAAACTTTGTTAAAATTTTAACATAACAAATTTTCAAGGGGGAAAAAAAAAAAAGGAAAGAGGGAGAAAGAGAGAGAGAGCGTTACAAGAAACGTGCAAAGGACTACATAACAAATAACTAGCTAATCTAAATATTGAAAGGTTGAAAAGATCAAACTGATCCAAAAATAACTTAAGATAAGAAAGAGGCAAAATACATTCTGCGACTTCCGGAGGTAGGAAAGTTTTCATTGAAGCACCTTTTACCAGTATATGCTCAATGGTCATTTCTGCAGAAGTGTGTGTGTGTGTGTGTATGTGTGTGTGTGTGTGTGTGCGCGCGCGCGCGCACACACACACAGACGCCTCAGTTACAGAAGGGGAGGTTTTGGGGGGGGGGGGGGGGGGGGGGGGGGGGGTTTCAGGACATAGAAATGGTTCTGTGGTTCAGGCTGATACTCAGTGAGCTTTCCATTTGTGTTCTTTCCCTTGATTCCAAGATCGCATTATCCAAATGCGCATGAACACACGTGCTCGGTCAGTCTGTGACAGTTTCAGCACGAATCAAGTTTCGATCCAACAGCGGTGTGTGTGTGTGTGTGTGTGTGTGTGTGTGTGTGTGTGGTAAGCAATAGATACAAGCTGTTTGGGACCTGTTTACCCCACACCCCACCCCCGTCTCCCTTTTCACCATACCACCCCATGTTGCCCATGGACCTGCCTTTGGCCTCTGTGGGGTTGACTTCATTCATACCATGAGAACATAGCTGAACTCCGCAGGCAGTGATGGAGAAAGCCGAAATGTCCCCCCCACCCCCAAATACTGCATGTGAAGAGGAAGACATCTCAGATGTCTGCCCCCTAGTGTCGCAAATTGACCTTGTGTGAGTTGATAACAAACTAGTAGGGTAACTCTTGCTCCCAATATAGGAGCAAGAGTTACCCCACTTGTTTGTTATTTACTGTTTACTGTTCTCTGCCTCATTCAAGATTTCCGACCTTGGGCGAGTTATCGGTCCTGTGACACGATCTGGGTGCGACTTGTTAGCTTGATACCAAGGTCACCATACTCGACCAGCCGCCGTGGCGAAGTGGTTAGCGTCGCGGACTCCCGGCTGGGAGGTCGTGGGTTCGAATCCCATCAGAGTCATGTGGGTTTTTCTGCCCCGACCGGCTCCTACCCAGAGTTGAGTTTGCTGCGGACTCAGTTGGGAAGACTGGGACCACACAGTCGAGTTTCATCCACTTAATGGATGCGTTTCTGAGAGTGTTGCTCAAATTTCCTGACCAACACTGCAGGTGCCTGTATCTCTCGGGCCTGGTTGACGCCTGGATATATTATGAAAGGAAGCGTAGAGTACAGCCCTGTCATGTAGTCTCAGACCGAAATGGAAATCCGTAGCATCATCTTAATCATCCTCGTTCTCATCGATCAGCATTAAAAAAAAAAAAAAATTAAAAAAAAAAAAAAAGGTCACCATACTCGGGACAAAGTTGAATGACTCTCGATGACAGTCTTCAGCAATGTACATCTGTTCTTCGTTACAGGCTTCCAAGCGTGTGGTTCGTCTAAAGCTAGGATTTCAATTTGCCACGAAAACCTGGTCTCTTGAACGGCGGGGTCATGGGACATTTTGTTTGTTGGGGGGGGGGGGGGGGGGGGGGGGGGGGGGGGGGGGGTAGGCTCGTCTAGGTCACGTTTGTGTGCCGGATGGTCGATCCCATTGTGAACGTTCAGGTCACGTGTGTCGGAAGCTCTTGCTGATTTGTAATCGGTGGTGTTTCCAAAAGAGAGGAGCAGCAGCTTCCTGAACGGAGAAGAAGAGACATGGTTTGGAGAGTGAGAATGCCACCAGTTCCTTCTACCAATCAGTCGACGTTACTAGCTTTTTGAGCACGGGGGAGAGAGAGTAAGGGATGACCATAGTTCCAAATGATTTTTTTTTAACCTCTCGCCCTTTGCAACATTGATCTCGCGCTCGAGTAGAAAAAAAATGAAATGGATTTTAACCGGAAAGAATAGGTTAGAAACTTGATTATTCAAACTTTTGGGGGAAAAAATCCTGTTTTTCTTTGTTTTTAAATCGTTAAAATATTTGTCGGGAACGTGATCGGTCAAAATCTGTGAACTTTGTAGCGATTGGAAGGAAGAGTCTGCGGCATTCACCTGTGGGGGCCTTGCAGTGACCCAACCCGGGGTCAGAGAAACGGTGTGAAGGGTCTGTGTGGGCAGCAAATCCGCGGGTCTGGCACTCGCCGAACTTGCCCCAAGAAAAAATGCCATGTGTAGGATCCTGTCTGACGTGAGTGTCTCGCATGCTTTAGTTGACAGGCAGGGTAACGGAATGGTCAGAGTGGTGGGTTCAGCAGTTGGTCAGAGTGGTGGACTCAGCAGCTGGTCAGAGTGGTGGACTCAGCAGCTGGTCAGAGTGGTTGACTCGGCAGCTGGTCAGAGTGGTGGACTCAGCAGCTGGTCAGAGTGGTGGACTCGGCAGCGGGTCAGAGTGGTGGACTGAGCAGCTGGTCAGAGTGGTGGACTGTGCAGTCAGCGTTTCACGGGTGCGACTACCCCTGTCGACACCACGGCGTCAGAAACTGTCCAGGGGAAGTTATCTGACGGGGGTTCAACAGGAGACCATCATTCCAGACACTCAAGATAACTTCCCTTTTGATGAAGAAGGCCAAAGTATTGACTTTTTTGGTCATACTTTATGTGAACAGGAGTCGAAGGCATCTCAGACCTCTCCCCAGTGTCGTCGCAGACTGACCTTGTATGGGTTGTCGATCCTCTGGCTGCATCTCCATGCGGTTCGTTTGCTGGATACCACGGTCAGCACACCTGGGGCAAGGTTGAATGACACTCGATGACTGTCTTCAGAAACGTACTGCTTGTTGTCCAATGCTAAGGTTGGATTCGTCTAAACGCTGAATGTGTCAACTTGTTTGTTTATTTTGGCATTGATACAGATCATTAGAGGTTTTCTAAACAAGTTACTTTTGTTCTTTGAGGGAAAGACAAAACGAGGTGGAGAAATCCTAGTTGAGTGGGACTGAACGATCTGTTCAGTAGTGTTCCCTGCGTGGAGTGATTTTGTTTATGAGACTGGCAGTGCGTGTGGGAGGAGCGGTGTAGGGCGGGGGATTGATTTGATCTCTTTAACATCAACACACACACGCACGCGCGCACACACACACACACGCACACGCACACACACATACATATACATAAACAAACAAACACACACACACACACACACACACACACACACACACACACATATATATATATATATATATATATATATATATATATATATATATATATATAAATAGAAACTAATAAATTCCAAGGATAAGTACCGAGCACCATTCCAGCAACTTACAGAGCAGCTTGGTGTTGCAATGACTGCAATAAATATTCAGTTATAAAACAAGCTTGCTCTTATGTCTTAAATTGAAGAAATAGGGGGAGATAAGCATTCATATCTGCAGTGGTAGATAATTCTGCCTACCTAACAGTATGTACTTGAGTGGGTGAATGGGGAATAATAAATGCTTCTCAAAATGAGCCTTCAGCAAGCTTATAATCTCCAAGGGGGAGACAATTTCCAATGGGGAGGAAACTCACTAACATATGACTCCTGGTCAGATACCAGTATTTCGAAACCTGATTGTTTCTCCTCTGTGTGTGTGTGTGTGTGTGTGTGTGTGTGTGGACAGAGAGGGAGAGGATCTAATCGATTTGGAGCAAACCTTCCCCCCCCCCCCCCCCCCCCCCCCCCATCCACACCTTTTTTCTTGAAGGAACGGGGCTTTGGATGTCTATAGTCTGTATAAAAAAAAAGCCATCCGTCTTAGTGAAGTTTACACAGGGAGGGGGAGGGGGCGGGGGCGGGTATAAGTCAGCATGGCGTCCAAGCTGCTGGCTAGATCGACCTGGTGTTATGCAGGTGGTTTTTTTTTCTTTCTTTTTTTTCTGTTTTTTATTTTTTCGACCCCGTTTAGACCATTCTGAAAAACGGTAGTGGACAAAGTTGTTCATCCCATTACAACCAACACTGTTATTCTCTCTCTGTGTCCGTCTGTCTGTCTGTCTCTCTCTCTCTCTCTCTCTCTCTCTCTCTCTCTCTCCCTCCCTCCCTCCCTCTCTCCCTCCCTCCCCACTCACTTTCTCTCTCTAGGACGAAGTTCTGATGAAAAAAAGTCTCAAACGCATCACCTGGCGAAATACGTCAACGGCATAATTTAATCCTGAGAAAATCATTACATTCTATTCCATGCAGTCAAATTCTCTCTCTCTCTCTCTCTCTCTCTCTCTCCTCTCTCTCTCTCTCTCTCTCTCTCTCTCTCGTGTGTGTGGTGGTGTGCGTGTTTGTGTGTGTGTGCGCACGTGTGCGTGTTTGCGCGCGCGGGCACGCGCAACTGTGCGCAAATGCGCGTAGTTAATTCTCATTTGGAACTGGATCAAGTCGTGTAACACAAGGGGGGGGGGGGGGGGGGGGGGAAACCCCCCACAGAAGGTGAAATGGGAGGCAGGTGAGGATGGATGGATGGGGAATGAATGGGAGAGTGGAGGGGGGGGGGGGGTGCACTTTAAGGGATTATGGACCGGGAGAAGCAGGGTTAAAAAGCCAGGATGGGAGGTCAGGGAGGGAGGGGCTGGGTTGTAGAAGCATAGGGGAAGGCGAGGATTACTCTGTCTCTGTCCCCCCCCCCCCCCCCCCCCCCACCACCCCTCTCTCTCTCTCTCTCTCTCTCTCTCTCTCTGTGACTGTCTTTGTTTGACCGTCTCTTTCACTCCCTCCCCCCCCCCCCCCCCCCCCCACGACAGAAAGGAGTTCTTTAAAGGACAAAAAAGAAGTCTCAAAATGCATCATGTGGATAAATTAGCTTACACTTTTACGCAGTCCTGATGACAAATCATCACAGACTATTCTATGTGGTCAGTGGGGTGGGAGGAGAAGGTGGGTGGGGGGGGGGGGGGGGGGGGGGAGCCAAAGATGCTGATCCCAATAGCAGCCAGCACTGTTACCCCTCTCTGTCCTCTCTCTGTTTCTGTCTCTGTTCTCTCTCTCTGTCCTCTCTCTGTTTCTGTCTCTGTTCTCTCTCTGTTTCTGTCTCTGTTCTCTCTCTCTCTCTCTCTCTCTCTCTCTCTCTCTCTCTCTCTCTCTCTCTTTCCCTCTCTTACTCACTCACTGTGTGCGTGTATGTGCGCGCGCATGTGTGTGTGTGTGTGTGTGTGTGTGTGTGTGTGTGTGTGTGTGTGTGTGTGTGTGTGTGTGTGTTGTATGCTCCATTTTGAAATTGGATTGGCTTGATAACGGTGGAAAAAAAAAAAGACAGAAGGTAGGACATGGTGGAGATGGAAGGGGGTGGGGGGGGGGGGGGAGGGGGGGATGGATGGAAGGCAGTGAGACGGTGAAGGGGAGGGTGGTGATGTTGGACCTGGCGAAGCCGGCTTACAGGGCCTAGTTCTAAATATGATAATTCAATTGGGTCCGTTTAAAATCAGCCAATTCAGAGCGAGTTAGAGAGCCGTGGTAAAGAAAGAAGAGCCACACACTTTTGCAGGCTCCATTGTTACAGTGTTACAGCACAGTCCAGTGCGATACCAGCGTGCACTGTGTGGTGCTAGTCATTACTGTGCGTTGCAAGTCTTCACAGTGTGGCGTTAGTCTTTACTGTGCGGTGCTAGTCTCCACTGTGTGGTGCTAGTCTTCACTGTGCAGTGCTAGCCTTCACTGTGTGGTGCTGGTTTTCACTGTGGAGTGCTAGTCTTCACTGTGCGGTGTGCTAGTCTTCACTGTGCGGTGCTAGCCTTCACTGTGCGGTGTTAGTCTTCACTGTGCGGTGCTAGTTTTCACTGTGCGTTGCTAGTCTTCACTGTGCGGTGCTAGTCTTCACTGTGGGATTCTTGTCTTAAATGTGCGGTGCTAGTCTTCTCTGTGCAGTGTGCTAGTCTTCACTGTATGGTGCTAGCCTTCACTGTGCTGTGCTAGCCTTCACTGTGCGGTGCTAGTCTTCACTGTGGGATGCTAGTCTTTACTGTGCGGTGCTAGTCTTCGCTGTGGGATGCTAGTCTTTTCTGTGCGATGCCAGTCTTCACTGTGCGGTGTGCTAGTCTTCTCTGTGTGGTGCTAGTCTTCACTGTGTTGTGCTAGTCTTCACTGTGTTGTGCTAGTCTTCTCTGTGTGGTGCTAGTCTTCTCTGTGCGGTGCTAGTCTTCACTGTGTGGTGCTAGCCTTCACTGTGTGGTGCAAGTCTTCACTGTGCGGTGTGCTAGTCTTCACTGTGCGGTGCTAGTCTTCACTCATAGTGCTAGTCTTCACTGTGCGGTGCTAGTCTTCACTGTGCGGTGCTAGTCTTCACTGTGCGGTGCTAGTCTTTACTGTGCGGTGCTAGTCTTCACTGCCGGATGCTTGTCTTAAATGTGCGGTGCTAGTCTTCTCTCTTTGCGGCGTGCTAGTCTTCACTGTGTGGTGTTAGCCTTCATTGTGCGGTGTGCTAGTCTTCTCTGTGTGATGCTAGCCTTCACTGTGCGGTGTGCTAGTCCTCACTGTGTGGTGCAAGCCTTCACTGTGCAGTGTACTAGTCTTCACTGTGCGGTGCTAGCCTTCACTGTGGGGTGCTAGCCTTCACTGTGTGGTGTGCTAGTCTTCACTGTGCGGTGCGGTGTGCTAGTCTTCACCGTACGGTGTCTTGTCTTCACTGTGCGGTGTGCTAGTCTTCACTGTGCGGTGCTAGTCTTCACTGTGCAGTGTGCTAGCCTTCACTGTGTTGTGCTAGTCTTCACTGTGTGGGTGCTAGTCTTCTCTGTGCGGTGCTAGTCTTCTCTTTGCAGTGCTAGCCTTCTGTGTGGTGCTAGCCTTCACTGTGTGGTGCTAGCCTTCACTGTGCGGTGTGCTAGTCTTGTCTGTGTGATGCTAGCCTTCTCTGTGTGGTGCTAGCCTTCACTGTATGGTGCTAGCCTTCACTGTGCGGTACTCGTCTTCACTGTGCGGTGTGTTAGTTTTCACTGCGTGGTGCTAGTCTTCACTGTGCGATGTGCAAGTCTTCACTGTGCAGTGTGCTAGTCTCCACTGTGCGGTGCTAGTCTTCACGTGCGGTGTGCTAGTCTTTACTGTGCGGTGCGCTAGTCTTCACTGTGCGGTGCTAGTCTTCACGTGCAATGTACTGGTCTTCACTGTGCGGTGCTAGTCTTCACGTGCGGATCTAGTCTTCACCCATAGTGCTAGTCTTCATTTTGCGGTGCTAGTTTTCACTGTGCAGTGCTAGTCTTCACTGTGCGGTTCTAGTCTTCACTCATGGTGCTAGTCTTTACTGTGCGGTGCTAGTTTTCACTGTGCAGTGCTAGCCTTCATTGTGCGGTGCTAGTCTTCACTGTGCAGTGCTACTGTGGGGTGCTAGTCTTCACTGTGCGGTGCTAGTCTTCACTGTGTGGTGCTAGTCTTCACTGTGCTGTGCTAGTCTTCACATGCGGAACTAGTCTTCACTAGTGGTGCTAGTGTTTACTTGACGATGCTTATCTTCACTGGACGGTCCTAGTCTTCATTGTGAGACCCTTATCTGCAGTGTACGGTCCAAGTATTCAGTGCGCGTTCCCCGTCTTAAAAGCAAAATACCTGCTAATTACCCCAGTTTCCAGCCACACAAAAAGTATCCATATCTCTGGAACCATTAAAACTATTCCAATGGAATTTTACATATTTTTTTTAAACGTAATGTACTATGTATCAGCAGAGTTTGGTGTCTGTGCATTTAAAGGGAAAGAGACGGTCAGTTGCTTAATCTCTCACACTTACAGTGAAGCGCGGGTCCTGGCGGACTCATTCTGTAAGAAAGGTAATCGGATACCACAGCGCATTGGTAAGGGTCCAGGGTGGACTCGCATCGTCTGTTAAAGTATGAGCTCTCCAGGACAATGATGGTATGGGTCCATCACAGTACCCGCAACATCTGAACACAGTAAAAATAAATAGTAAAGTCTGTGTAAACGGTATGGTTTCTGGGGGACCCGTGACGTTCGGACTACGTTGTCCAGGGAGACGTGTGGTGAAGGTGGTTAATGGCACGGCTGTGGTCTGTACTCTGTGGCCCCCAGACATTGATGTACGGTCCTATCCTTCACTGTTCAGGCACCAGTGTTCGCTGTGCAGTCCCCCAGTCTTCTCATCTCAGGCCACAACACTCGGCATGCTGAGCATGCACGATCAGGCCGGGGACTTGAGGTAGGGAGGAGTCAGAATGATCGGGTGGGGGGTGGGGGTGGAGGTATCTCTAATTTCCACCAATGAGACATCTGGTGGGTCCTTTAGATGGAGTGCTCAGTGCACGCTTACACTGCTTCCGTGAGTGCGTAGTTATGGTCGTTCGGAGGCGGGGAGCGCATTGTCGTTGGAGGAACGTTTTTTGGCGGCGGTCTGCATTCTAGGGTAGGGAATTCGCTGCACTGGCCTTGATGGCTTGGCATTTATTGTCAGTAGGTAGAGGGGGAAGCTGAATGATTTAGCAATTATTGTCAACAGGGAGAGGCTTGATGACCAGGAAGTTAGTGTTGTCGGTGGGGAGAGGGTGGGGTAGTTAGTAGGTAGTGTTTTACTTGCACACAAACACGCTTCCGAACACCACCTAAAGATTCGGCTCCAGGCTGTGTTTGCTCTGGTGATTGGCTATATGGCCATTGTCGGTTGACATTCCAAATCATTTATCCGGCTGTGATTTGCGTTTAATGTCCATTGGCATTCCGAGTCAACCATTTGGCCATGTCTAGCATAGCATGAGAAGTATGTGATAGCCGTTGATATTCCAGTCAATCGTTTGCCCGTGACTTGTACATAATGTCCGTTAATTTTGTAAGTCATATTGACCATGACTTGTACATTTCTAAGTCACAAATGACCTAATTTGCATACCAACTATTTAGGCTTCTAAAGTGGATTAAAACAAAAAACTTTGATGGGTCATATGTCTAAGTCATTTCTAGACAGAATTATGGTCATTTATATTTCCCCTACCCCCAAACTTCGTGGAAAAGTTGCATCAAATCTATTGCTTCATGCAATGTGTCATAATGCTGTCCAGAGCAGTTTGCCAGACTGCCACCCTGATTTTTATTGTTCTTTAGGGGTCCCCTTAAGAGATCTAGACTGGTGGCTTGCTTTCAGCAGAAAATTCCCACGGCACTTACTATGCTCCCTGACTAATGGGGTGTTTTTGTTTCTTTTCAGGATTTTTTTTTTTTTCAGAATGTAACCCTTTATTTCCAGAATGCGACCCTTTTTTCAGAGTGTAAATCCCCCCCCCCCCCCCCCCCCCCCCCCCCCCCTTTTTTTTTTTTTTTTTAAAGTAGCCTTTCTCGGGATATTACTTTTCCGATCTGAATTCTACAGTCCTGAAAAGGTCCTGGGTGGCCAGCTGGCCATGATAATAACTAAAAGTAAACTAAGTTTATCTTCAAACGATATACTGTTACACAGCTTTATGGTAATATGTTTAGCACTGGACATTGTGGAAGAATACGTTGAATGCATATATATATATATATAATATATAGGTACAGTTCACCTATTCAGAATGTTTTGTTTTCCATGCGTTGAATCTCATTCTGTGTATTAAACTCACAATAGGTCTTTACCTTGAAAAATACGGTTGGAGATATTGTCAGACTGGAGGCTGTTCTTGTTAACCTTATTGACTTTTTACTCTCGAGTAAACTACACGTTCCATTAGATGGCCACGGCGTGACATCGCCGAGAGCCGGAAAATTTACCACACGCACCAGTAGTTTGATCCGCATGCCATGTCATTTACAAACATCCTACAAGAGGAAGTAGCCTACTAAAAATCAACACACGGCCCTTTGTGGTAAGGCAGTGCACAAGATTCATAAATGTTATCATTATGCTTTCTGTTCCACTCACGACACAAAATACTGGTTCAGAATCGCGACAAAAGAGAATGGTAAATACTGTCATCAGTAAATTTCGGTTTGGTACGATGCATGACTAATCCAATCAGCGCAGCTGTCAGTGTTGAATTCCCTCGTCAAAGAATAGTACGATTTTTGCACTTTCAAATCAGGAATTGCAAAACCAACCCTGACATTACCGTCTTCAGCTAGGGATCCATTAGTGACAGCTTTAAGATCATCAGGATTCTGCTAAAGAATATGTGGTTTGGCTAGTGAAGCCAACTGATGACTGGTATCGGTGTAGAATTCGTGATCCATGTCAAAATTAGCTGTATTAAATTTCCAAATACAAAGATGTGTGCGAGTTATGTTTTTGGCAACATCAGAAAGTTGTGTGACTGCAGAGGTCAAGACGTCGCATGTGTAAGTTGCCAGTGTTACAACTGTGATACTTCACTGCTGCTTGTTTTTTTTTATGTCTTCAGTCTGATCAAATTTTAATTCGGGCATTTGTGTACTTTTCAACACGAGACTGGCATAAGCGAACTTACTATATAATCATCCGATTATGAAATTGCAGCTTCTCTGTTAATTTTCTCAATAGAATCACGGACAGACACTGCAAGCGGTCAGATTTTAGGCTTTGCCATCTACACACTGGAGCTGCTTTTTCTTTGAATATACGCTAGGAGATGAGAAATATCACATAACCATTAATCATTTTGATCCCATTATTGATGTGAAATGCATCAAAGTAGTTGTAGTCTGTATAGTGACGTAAGGTCTTGAGAAAGTTGAAACTCTTTCCAGCTTTTTGCCACAATGAAACCTGTTTGTTTCTTCCATGGTAATTTGTAAAGAATTCTTAGGAATTTCACATGTGACTGGTACTCTAAACTCTTTCCATTTACATTTGAACGGAGGTAAAATCTTTCATTTCGAACATTTCTTGAAAAAAAAATCATTTTTTTCTGTTGCTGATTCAAAACCATTTAACTGGTATGTAGTGGCCGTTGTTATTCCACATCGGCCATGACTAGTGTTCAGTCCGTTGGCTTACTAAGTAAGCATTTTGGCCGTAACTGCTTTGTGTCCGTTGGCATTCAATGACTGTTGATATTACATGTCGCGTACATTGGCTGTGACTAGCATTTAATGTCTGTTGGCATTATTTAAAAGAAAAAAGACGCTGATGTGACAAATGTAATGTTTTCGATACTCTCGTGGATCATATCCGCCGTGACTAGTATATAATGTCTGTTAGCATTTTCAGACAACCATTTTGGGCTACGACTGGTATATTGTCGGCTGACATTCCACGTTAGTTCCTAGCGACTATGACAGTATATCATATCCGTTGATATTCCACGTCAACTCCAATCAGCCATGACTAACTTGTATGTAATGTCCGTTCCCATTCAACCTTTCGTTAGTTCCCATCGGGCATCACATGTATTATACCGTCCGTTGGCAGGCACTCGCGTGGGACAAACGGGGGAGAAGGAAGGTGAGAAGATCTCGACAGACTTGGCGCGGGGTGCATGGATTCTGGAGTGAAGACAGTCGCAATGACACGGACCCAGTTGAAGAGGTCAGCCAAGAACCGAGTCCACTGGAGGAGTGTTGATGTAGCCTTATGTCCTCCAGGAAACTCGAAGGATTGAGTCACGTAAGTCAAGTGTGTGAGTGTGTGTGTGTGTGTGTGTGTGTGTGTGTGTGTGTGTGTGTGCAGATTCCACGTAAGTTCCCATTGGCCACGGTTAGTATTAAAGGTTCTTAACATTCCACGTGAGTTCAAATGGGCTATGACTAGTATATATGTCCCTTGACATTCCACGTCACTTCCTATCCGCCGTTACTGGTGTGATGTTTGTTGACATCCACAGTCAGTTCCTGTCGGCCGTGACTGGGATATAACGCCATGCCCCCTGACATTCCACATCAATTTTTATCGGCCATTACTGGTACACTAAACTCCGCTTATAAGAAAGTCGAGCGGAGCGGACATTTTTTTTTTGCTCTATCACATCCGAGTTTTTTTTTTTTTTTTTTTTTTTTTAACTTATATCGGAGGAGACCCACCTCGAATATAAGATTTCTTTTAGTGAACAGATGTAAATTATATAATAGTCTCTCTCTCTCTCACTGTCACTTCACGATGCCATTGCATTGATCACTTTTTTTTCTGTTCTATGAGAAAATAAACACAAAGATACTCTTATAAATCTGAGAACATAACACGATCTCCTGTTCGTCGGGGTTGATTTTAGTGTCCAGTTTCACGCGTAATAGAGGACAGGTCCTTCAGATGGGACTTTGACAGGGCAGACCTTGAGCATTTTGGTGCCGGTCCATTCCAAGGGCGGATCCAAGATCCGTTCGACCGTGGCAGAAGTCTGCGCTCTCCTGAGCGCCCTTCAGGTTAAACATGATGCTGATTTCTTTATAACATTTTGTGACTGGACGAAATGAAATTAGCCTGGACGTTCAGATCTTTTCCGGCACTCGGCAGAAATATTTAGCGTCGCGGACACAGGGGCTGAAAGATCGTGGAATCGAATCCGATCAGAGGGATCTGTGGGCTTTTCTGGCTCTGGCCAGCTCCTACTTGGAGCTGGATGTCTGTACAGGCTCAAATGGGAAGACTGGAACCACAGTGTTCGTGTCTGGGATCTGGCTGACGCCCTGATATGTTTTAATCACACACGCACACACACACACACACACACACACACACACACACACACAAACACACACACGCACACACACACACACACACACACACACACACACACTCGCACAAACGTAGACTATAGCTCTGTCCTGTGGACTGACCAAAATGGAACTGCATAGAATCATCATCATCATTGATGATTTTATAACAACAACAAAAAATGGAGTCTTCTCAAATTCTGTTGCCCATCACGCTCCGCTCTTGTGGTGACCTGGAGTTTCCATTTTCGCGCTAAGGTCATACCCGCGACGACATGCGGAGGAAGACGCTCGCTCGCGCCGATTGTGCGACCAGCGGGAATTCTCATCGGTAAGGGGAAATCTTATATAGGAGGTGCCTTGCGTGTTTTGGATCAGACAGAGCAAGCACAGCTGGACACCACCCGAAGTGATCGGCAGCAGTGCAGGGACTCCTCTAGCAGGTTGCCTGACAGCGGCCTTATATTCATTGCCCCCAGAGTGCCGGTGGTGCTGACGCTGCGACAGGAGAAGGTGGAATGTAGCTGTGGACGAGGAGACGGAAAGAGCGGCACGGGGGTAATGATGGTTTCGGGGAGGACCATGGATGCGGAGAAAGTGAAGAAAAAAAATGTTTGTGTCACAGAGAAAACAAAACAAAACAAAACAGTCTTTCCGTTGACAGCATTGCAGATTCCGCTAGTAAGAAGTCAAGGGAAAGTTAATCTCAGTTTGAACATTTTGCCGCCAAACGAACCAAACGTGACTGAAACGACGAGCCTCGACGTGTTTCTCTCTCTCTCTGTTTAGTTTATTTGTTTGTACATTTCTCCAGTTGTTGCTGTGTAGATGAGGCACCAGGGTATGGGCAAGCGTGGAACATCCTTTAGGGTGGGGGTGGGGTGGGTCTCTTTGTTCTATGTTGCTCTCTCTTGTCATTTCTTTCCGCTATGCCATTGGGTGTCGTATGCAGCATTCGTTTGGAGTTATGGGCGTCCATTCATTTATTTCAAGGGAGCAAGAATTGCCCTACTTGTTCTTTAATTTCTGTTCACTGTTCCTGTCTCATCTAAGATTGATTTTGTCGTTGTTGTTATTATTGCAATACAAGGAGAAAAACAACAAGGAAAGGAAAATGAGTGGGGGAGTGAAGAGAGAGAGGGAGGTGGGACAGGGGGAAGGTAGGAAGGTGGAGGGAGAAAGACGACTGCTGATAAACAAACCATCAATCATGTCAGGTCTAGCAGGTCTAGGTCCGTGACTTCAGTGTTGCTTTCGTTCATTTGGCGGCCTGATATGCCAGCATTTATCGTTTGTTGGAAACGTTTGTCGCTGCCCCAACTATGATGACGATTGAGGCAGATGCACGAGGATGAAACCACACATCCGGAAAAGCCGGAAACAGGAACTCGACCTTGCTGCTTGTCCGGACCTCGCCGTCTGTCCGGTGATCTGAAAATCACGAAATATCTGGGACGACTTTTTTTACCCGAATGTTTCGGTAAAACTGTGTCCTGACTACTCCGTCCGATGCGGGTAGTTCCTTTCCAAACTAATAATTCCTGAGTCATTTTTTGCTGAGAGAATGTGCAAATGTTGCCTCGGCCCATAGTCATGAAGCCGTTCGTTGAGCCTAATGAAGATAACGGCCCCCTAACCCCCCGGCCTTCTTGCTTTTCTGTTTTTCCTGGTTTCACCCATGGACGCAGCATGTCTTAAATCACGAGCTGCATGACGACTCATCATGGCAGCAAGATGACTAAAGCCCAAAGGTTCATGGCCACACTTCAAGGAATTGGGGGTATCTAGTTGGCTCAGTTGGGTAGAGCACCGAGTTGACGATTCAGGGGATTGTGAGTTCGAATCTTACCAACACCCCGCTCCCCTGCCCAAGATAAAAGAAAAGGGGGCATTTCCTTAGCCCTGTAAAAACATGTCGTTCTGACGGTGTCTCTCTCCCACTTCCCAACCGCCTAAGGTGAATAGACGATCATTTCCGCCCAAGGTGAACGGCCGTTAAAGGTGCACATCACCCAGCGGCCACCCCAGGCGAGGTTAAGTGCCGTCTTTGAAGTGTGTGTTTTTCTATCTAGAGAGGGTGTGCTTGTGTGCAGAGCCATTCAGGCAGCCAGCCTGTCTGCAGGCATGATGGCCTGGAAGATGGGGAAAGTCCGGCCGCACAGTTCACCCGTCGGGTGTATCCGGAGGTGGAACCCGGAATCCCCTTACTGCGGGTGCAGTGTTTTGACCACCGCCTATCATAGAACTTACTGACCTCTAAACGCCCCCCTCCCCCTCCTCACCTCGACTTTCATCGGCGAACATAGTGATTGACCTCAGTGGGTCCAGCGATGCTAGCATTGTGGCGGTGCGCACGTGCTTGAACTTGGTTCAAATGCTACACACTCAATACAGAGAGAGACAGACAGAGAGAGACGCGCGCGCACGCGCGCGCGCGCATACACACACACACACACACACACTCACGGGCCCAGCACCAGCCAACAAGAGGACATTTCTTATGAAGTTTAATCAATCCTGGCCAACAAAACAAACGGCAGGTCTCCATGTCGTCAATCTGTCACTGCGGTTAATGTCGCATTATGCTTTAAGAATTCTGCTCACTTCTCAAAGCAACGAAAGATCGGATGCAGTTTTTTTTTCTTTTTTTGTACTTCAATGCATAACGGTGAATCAAAAAGTCAAAGGCTTAAAATGTTCCCATATTCTTTTTGATCTACAATCATTTTTCTTTGCCCTTGAAAGTCGCACTGTCCGAAGGGGCAGGACTGGGGACAGTGTATATCGATTTGGTGTGCATTGTTTGTGTGCAGTCTTCACAGCCAGTTTTGAAACGACAGCAGACTGCACAATCAGAGCTGCTTGTCTCTCCTTCTGTCTTCTTAATGTTCACATCCCTGTGGGTGGAAGGGGTGAATATGTTCGGAATTCCAAAAGTTTACGCCGTTTGATCATGGATGTGTCAAAATTCCCTCCTGCTCCTATCTGCTGTTTTTGCTAGTATTGGGTCACAGAGTTACATCTTTGGGTCCTGTCATGTTGTTTGTTTGACAAGTTATCGGTTTGCAACCAAACTGATACAAGGAAGACCCTTTCTGTAAGAATTTTAGGGGCGGCGGGTTGGTGGAAGAATTGTTTCGCGGACTCTTGTGTCTTGGAGAAGAAATAGGCCCGGGATGATTGGGGGGGGGGGGGGGGGGGGGGGGGGGGGGGGGGGATCATTCTCTTCCTTCCCACACCCCCTCACCCCTGTGGGTCCACACCAGTGTGTATTGCCATGTGACCTGTGCAGTGACGACACGGAACCAAAGCACAGACCTTTTAGGAACTGAAAGGCAGGAAAAGCAATGCCTGTAAAAATATATCCAGTCTTCCTTCAAGAGCAGAATGTACGATAAAGCACCAGCCTTCAATTTAGAGTCATTCATGTCTTGACTGTATAAATTAAAAAAACACAAACAAACGCTAACAAGCTTGCCTTAATCAAAAAGCACATGAAATAAAACGTGACTGCCACAAGCGTCTTTCAGTGAAAGCATATCTTTTTCGAAAAGAACATGGATACAGGGTTTTGCAAAATCTGCATTACGTAATGAGCACTATAGAAGCGACTAGACTAAGCCGTGAAAACGAAGGGCACTGAGCGGTCAGCGTCACCATGTCCGTGGAACGCCCAGCTAGCAAGGAATGACAAGCTGTCGGTCAGTACAACTGCGATCATAACCCGAAGTGACATGCGGAAATAACAAGCTCCGAGATAATGTGATGTCCACACACTGCACGTGGTTCTCTTGCTTTCAGACGATACATGAAAAGCGAGGGCTTCTTCTCTGTTTAAATGATTTGTACATCCATCCTCCCAGTCCTCACTCGTCATGCCCAAGAATCCGATAAGGACCAACAGGTCCTCGGGAAAAACAAAACGAGACAACTGCATATCAACACGATTGGAAAGTATTGCACTACTGATCTGGATTTATGCACCAACAACAACGCAAACAATAGTCTTTAAATTTTCCATCCTTAACTCTAATAATTATAATAATAATAATATACATCCGGGTAAGCCACACAATTCCGACACGCACGCACACACTTGCTTGCGCTCGAGGCAGTTGTTGTTTCCTCACCCTTTCACAAAACTAAGACCACGGGGCGGACATGATGATGATGACGCACCGAAGAGCACTCTACCATCGCGAGGTGGGAAATGACAAAAGGGATGCCGAGTTGGGCTTAGTGTCGTACCTCAACAAATGCAATACAACGAATGAAGCGGACGAGTATCCAGTTCTCCCCTTTCATGTAGGATTTCATAGGAAATCCTGTCAGAAATGTACACGTCCCACGCAGAGCATATCCGATTCTCGTCAACAACTGTACTTTAGTAGCAATACTGTGTTCCTTTATCAATCTGAACAACTATTGCTAGCACACACACGCGCACGCACAGGACTGTTGTTCAATGGCATTTAAACCGTGTGAATATACCACTGTTCGTTCAACTTGCCACAAGCTGAGCGGTGTTATAAAGGAAAGTATAATATGGCTTGTTACGCAATGTTCCATTTGATTTGTCCATAGCATGGTGGAGTTTGAAAATCCACCTTTACTTTCAGAGAACTGGTTTCAAAAGCGGGGTGACTGCGGGTGAAAATTGAAACAAGAGCGAAGACAGATGTACTGCGCCGCCAGAAGAAATCATACACAAATTACAAAACAAACTTAACGCGTTTCGACCTGCCTGGTCATCATTGTGCAAAACAAATAACGTTCAAGACTATGAAAACGAAAGACGAACAGGCACTTATCTCTTCGAACAAGATGTAGCAAGGCTACGAAATGAAAACAAGGTTATCGGGGAAACAATACGAGTGAAGATGATTAACAATACTGACAATAATGATAATCGTAATTGTCATAAAAAAAGAGGAGGATGGTGAGGATAGTTACAAAATTATGGTTAAACTTACAGTGGCATTAGTAATAATAATATAAAAGATGATGGTGACGATGGTAGGAAATGAGGAGAGGAGAACAGGAAGAAGGAGGGGGATACAGACAATGGAAAAGCCAGTAATATAAAAAAAAATCTAATATACAAATGTCAAAGTCCTGGCCCTTTGGCAATCACAGAGTGAAAACTTTGAACTTGCTGTGCAGGAGTCCCATCTTATTGCCAAACTAGGGACCCTCTGCCCATTTGGCATCAAGATCCAAATATGGCATATACCTACCTACCCCCCCCCCCACACACACACACACACACACACACACACCACACCAGCCCGCAGTACTCTGCACCAATATACTACTCGCAAATCCCAATTTACATCATGTATGTGTTGCGGCAGCAATCTTCCCTTCTTCCCTCCCATCACTATTTCCATTTTCTTGTTCAATCATTCTTTTTTTTCAATTACCCACTCACATCCTCGAATCACTGGTTTTCTTTCAATTGCATATGCCGCCTCTTTCACATATATTCCACGTCATCTCGTTTTTCTTGTGTGTGTGTGTGTGTGCGCGCGCGCGCGTGTGTGGGCATGCGTGTGCGTGTCCCCTGTTTCACTAGTACCACTTGATGGCAAGAAACAGAAATGGACGTGTAAAAAACTAATATTATCTCCATTAAAAAAAAAAGAAAAATTTTCATTATTACTATTATCGTTCTAACGGTTATTACTTGCGTCATAATATTAACTATCATCATGCAATCATTGTTGCATCATTATCATTCACACTTTGATCATTCACACTGTATGAGGAACCTCATTTCATTTGTATTTTCTAAATTTCTATGCATCAGTACTTGGGATTTCAACTTCCTATCATTCCCCGTATCATTTTTGTCATGATCAGTATCTTTCTGATTATCATTATAACCATATTACCATCAGTATATTTCTTAGATTCTGTCTTACTGTCTTTCCTACTATCTGTACCCTTCCTCCTTTTCTTTCTCTTCTCCTTATCCTTATTAGTATCATCATCATCATCATCATCATCATCATCACTATCGCCACCATAACAATATCAGTGTATCTACTATCCTCCAACTCCTCTCCTTCCTCTCTCTTGTCAGCATCATTATTATTACTGCAATTACCATCATCATTTAGTATTACTGTTACATGATTATGCTATCAATCTTACTGATTTCTTTATCATTATTTCCTTTATTTTAACCCGTATCGTCTCTCCCCTTCAGCCACGTTTCCATTCCGTAGCCGTTTTGCGCCCAGGTCGCAAGAGAGAAGAGACGGTGTGTTTGTCCTTCGTCTTCACTGGCTTGAATGTTATTTGTTGTGAATGCTGTTTGTCTTGCACTGAAGAAGACCAATATGCCGAAAGGCACTGTCTGTTTTTGCAGGTTTGTTCTTTCGGTACAGTACTTCTGTCTTCGCTCTGAAAGAGTAGTTTTTGAATCTCTGTTGATGCCATGTTGGTTCGCTTTCTGTTCCAGAGCAGGAGAAAAACATGGGCCTGAAGGTCCGCGTCTCCTGCCGGCGATGAATGGCGGCAGTTCGCTGAAACGACAAAATCCAGAAACGTTTACAGCCGAGCAAAATTCGTGGGAAGCATCTATGGGCATTTGGTTTCCAAAACCAACACTACAAAAACTGTTGATGTGTTTGGTGTTGACTAGGCTCCAACCTGTAATCGTACATGACGCCAGAGGAACGCTGCACAAATAATTCCTGACGAAACCGACTTTTGTCAATGTGTCCACACCCCAGCAGTGTCCAGTACAGGCCCACGCTCCTACAGTCGAGCTTGGAGATAAAAGCCGACTGATCAGCGTGCAGAAGACGTCCTTACGGCCAAAGGTTCCAGCCAGTAGAAAATGACCAAAGGCAGCTATAAAACGTCCGTCTTGATAGCAAAGTGGAAAATGACCAACATCTCCTGGAGTGACATTTTCTTCCTCTGCATTCTTCAGCATGGCTGAGAGGACTGCGTACTATTTTACTGTGTGCTTGTAAATGATGAAGACAACGGCTATCGTCTTGTACAAGAAAGGACAATGTACACGCGTGCTCTTATACAGTTGCCACCGTTAAACATGCCATATTTGGCCTATCGCAACAACCAAATCCTCTGTGTTTACAGAAAAAAGGGTAAAATCAAGAATTATCGAAAAGGAAAAAAAAAAGCCAAAAAAAAAAAAAAAAAAAAAAAAAAAAAAAGCAGTATAATCGACGATTAGAAAAAAGGGCGAAGGGGTTGGAAATTAACTATTCCCATTCATTGTTCGGAACTGCCACTGCATCATTCGCTGACACAACACTGGAATGATGAGCTTAATTTGGACAAGTTCTGCACATTATGCCGCTGAAAACCATTCTGTACGTACGTCTCCGAAGCTGTATACTGTACTGTCCTTAAATATCAACATGTCACGAAACGCATTTATCAGTTAATTTCCACTGTTGTCCCTCTCAAATCTAGCTTATCAAAAAAGGCATTCCAGTGCCTACCAATCTATTTCACCCAGCAATGCAAGGAAAAGGAGTATCCCAGTATGACTCAGGTCAGGATCTTATCACATTTCTCAGTCTCTTTCGCACACCATTCCATAGCAGCATTAAACAAACTATGGGGCAGCGTTTTTGACCAATTACTAAAGCCCCATAAGGCATCAGATGCGGTCCCAGTCTGTGTGAAACAACGCTAAAAATGAACCAGGGAGTACTACAGAAGGGTTTTGGTTGGTTTTAGATCACGCATTTATCCTCGGGACACTTGGCAACCTTTTTTCTTTTTTTTCTTTTATTTATTTATTTTTTTTTATAGTAGTCTTTGACCCTAAATGGGGAATGCTGTCAGAACAAGCCACACCATGCGTACTTTCTGGAACATGGGCATTTCAAATTTCAAATGGAAAAAAAAAAATGTGCTTTTGCTGACCGTCCATCAACTTTCTGGGGTCATTTTTACGGATGGGACAAACACTGATGTCGGCTCACTGAATTTTTCATCTTTTTCCTCTGTTCCGTGACAGCATAGAGATGATATATGATGATAGACGTTGGTGTCGCTGAACAAATTCGAGACCCTTTCAACAATGACATGCATTTCCGTGTGGATCAGCTACCATCCGAAAAGTCGAGCGCAGTGTTGTGTTCTGACAAGTAAGCTGTGATTACTGGCTCCTTTTAAGCAGTGTCATGCTGTATAGAGGGAGTGGAAAGAGAGTTTTCATTCTGCATCATGTATTGCCATGGAAGTGGGTGAAAACATTGCATGCTTTTTTTTTTCTCCAGGACTGCTATGCAGAGTCCAGTGCGCAGAGCAAGGTCTTCAGCCCTAACTGTGATCGCTTTTCCTTGAAGGGTTTATTTCGTTTTTTGTGAAGAAATGTTCTGTGTTGGCTCGAGACCTGTATGTAATAGAGCTCTTTTTCTGAAGAAGGACGAGTTTAACCGTATTGTATTGCAATTCTCCCACCGATATTATGGCGTTTTCAAACTAATAAAGTGGAGAAAAAAAAAAAATAAACCCCTGAAAGAAAGATGTGTTGTGTGAGCCGTCCCCCATCCCCGACCACCAACCCTACAAGGTACTTTGCTTATATAGACGGAACATGAACACTAGTTCAGTTCGCTCAACCAATAGAAATTAAGCTATACGCACGCACGCGCACCAGCAAACGCACGTGCGTGTGTCCATTTAGATAGCCCATCCATATTGTGTTTCACAGTGGGGTGACTGCTGGAGGGAAATGAAAACGTAAGAGCAAAACTGGATTGTTGATCCACCAAACGAAGGAACAATTCAATCACAAAGCGGACGTAACGCGTTTCGACCTATTGGTCTTCTCCAGGCAGCATTGTTCGCCCGCTGTTTCCATCGTTTTGAATGTCCTGTCTGCGTCTCCTCGTCATTAATCTGTTCCTTCCTTTGGCGGCTCACTACTCCTAATTTTTGCTCTTCGCATCCACATCATTCTGTTTGGACTGAGAGGTACAAGCGACAGGCGTGACACAGGAACCATGCAGCCCACATGCTACCACTCAGACCCGTCCATCAAGCCTCATGGACAAGGAAGGTCTCCTTTATTCTGGGATGCTGAAGCCAGCCTCCTCCCCACCATTTGCATGACGTCTCTACCACAAAAGTTCCCGACCATCATCTCTACCATAAAAGGAGGGCGATGGATTCATCACGTTACGCACATTTCGTATCTGCGTTCAAGTATGGATGTCGGTTACAAAGATCAGTTAAAAAGGAAAAAAAAAAGCCTAAAGTGGTTATAAAACCAACGAAATCACAAGTACCTACTGAAATTAAAATGACCCAAGGTTTTAAAAAACAATCCCAAGGGCCCTGCGGTGCTGCTAGATGACCAGTCCAAGCCGGTTGTAGTGAAGCCGGTGTGTGTCTGCATCTCCAAGGTAATGCAGGTCAATCACACCGAGCGGGTTTTGTCATTTTCTCCAGACTTTCATACCAACGGTTTTTTAGGACTGTGTACGTGGAGCTTGCTGTTTTAGACTGCTTGCCTGTCATCGCTGACAGACTTTGACCAGAACTGCCCAGCCTACAATTCCATGAAGTGAGAACTCTATAAGCCCTCCGTTTTTACCAGTGTCTAACACTGGCTGGTCACCGAATTAACTTCACCAGCGCTATTACTCCATCCGCTAATTTGTAATGCCATACATGTCTAGCGAATTGTATCTGCTCTTAGATAAAAAAAATGCTACATCATTCTGGGGAAAAAAGTTCAAGTCGAATAAAGCTGTAACGTCAAAATGTACACCATTCTGTAAAAAAAAAATGTTTCTAGTCGAATAAAGATGTAATGTCCATACCACGCATGTTTGCCAGTAAACTCTGGAACATTGCTAATAATGTCAGGGCAGAAAAGTGAAGCTGGAAGATGCTCTTTCACTTCTCATAAAGAATTCTTAAAGAATTCATGAATTAACAACTGAACGTTCAATTCCCAATGGGGTGCAAACTGTTGAAACATAGAAAGCTCAAATGCAGAATGATATTAATCAAGGATTTCTTGTGAACTGACACAAATGAAACCGAA
This sequence comes from Conus betulinus, assembly GCA_016801955.1. Taxonomy (NCBI): domain Eukaryota; kingdom Metazoa; phylum Mollusca; class Gastropoda; order Neogastropoda; family Conidae; genus Conus; species Conus betulinus. The sequence goes on from JADBJO010002172.1 coordinate 327,087, forward strand.
ATGCCCTCCCAGTGTGCAAACCTTCCCTCGCGGCGGGACACCGACCGGTACTTCACTGGGAATGACCCGTCACCAGGCTGGTGACGGATGTGTCCCTGGTTCCCAGGGCTGGACAATGGGGCGGGTGGTGGGGCGGCCCCCTTTCACCCAGGATGCAAACACGGCACCCACAGCACTGTCTCATCCCATTTCCTTGACATTTTCCATTACAACCTCTTCCTTGACAAGATGAGGTGTCTCAGACAGGTACCCGTCACTGGGGTCCAGACACGCCAGGTTTGTTTGCCTCTTGCTGGCAAGCTCCTTATTTTTGTCTGGCCCTGGTGGCCGACTCGTTCAATCTGTTATCACCAACGAACATAACGGCAATGAATGAAAGGCTACGTGAGGCTGAGCACTGAACAGGCCAGCTCGTATCACTTGCTGCATGGAAATCACATCAGATACTTTTGTCTTTGATTCAGGAAGCATCTTGGAGTCGGACGTTCGGGTACGAAGGAGGGAGATCGGGGGAAGGGGAGCCCTATTTTCAGGTTTGAAACACATGTCCACGGGAATCCTGTCACAGTACGCTGCTCCTTCAAACCTTGTGTCCAGTTCACGGGGAGATGGAATGGTCCTCTTCAGACCACAGACTAAAGTCCAGAATGTGCCCTCTGACCACCCGTCGTTCAGAGGGAAGGGCCCACTCCCACACCAGTCCACATCACAAATGGTTGCTGTGAAGATGACCATGGAACCGAAGTCACAGACAGAGACGGAACAGCACGAGCGCCACCCCCCTCCCCACTGCTACATCAACAGGCAGCACTTTGGCCGCCGCCTGCCTTTGTCTCTGTCCTGCTGCTCATTGTCCGTGTCGACGACCACCCCCCCCGGGTTGCCGTCGGCCGTCGGAGAGTCTCCCACCTCCAGCCGTACTCTGTCGGGCGATGTGTCGTAGGGCACCGCCTCCCCGGCCTTGCCGTTCTCCCGGAGCTGGGGCGGCGCCGCGGCCTCCACCTGGGTTGAGGGCACTGGGGCAGATCCGCTCCTCCAGGACTCGGCACTGTTGGCGCTGGCGTTGGGGAGGATGGCCCGGTCCCACACGTCGTGGGCGAGCTCCAGGGCGGGGTCGGGGCCGGATCCCATCGGGTCAGCCTGGTGCAAGAGCTTGTCGTGCTCGTGCTGCAGGTAGAACTTGTCCCGGACGATGGTGGCCTTCTTCAGCAGCTCCTCGGCCTCCTTGCTCAGGTCGCCGCCCGGCAGGAACGGGTTGTCCCGGCTCTCCAGGCTGAAACACAGCAGGCAGACCACGGGTCAGGTCCATCACCTACCAACTCTAAGCGCGCAGGCGTTGTGTTTTTGAAACAGGATGTTATGTTCAGACCCCCCCCCCCCCCCCCCTTTTCTCCTTCTGAGTGAGAGAGTTGGGGAGGGGAGAGAGAGTCAGTCAGTGAGAGAGATAGGGAGAGAGAGAACTGAAAACCGCATTTCTGATTGAAAAAACTTGACAGACACTTGAGATTCGTATCTTCGATTACCTTGTTGATCAACTGACATACCACTTACTTTTGCTGCAGGCACGGGGAAAGCGATGCAACAAAGAAGTCATGCTGGGGAACCATCTTCTTTGGTCGCAGCGTCCATAAAACGATATGCAGTTTACCGATCATGACCGTTTGAGTAAGGAGGACAAATATCAAATATCCAAAATATTAAGATCCTTTTTTAGTCCGTTCCTTGAATGAATGACTGTGTGTGTGGTGGTGTGTGTGTGTGTGTGGTGTTGTGACCCTGTATAAAAGCTGAAGCAATCCTGTGGAACTCTTGTCATCCTGCTCAGCAGTTTACCATAGCAATCTCCGGTATGTCGGAGACAGTGACCGGGGAGAGCGAGCCACCCTTTCCCATCTTTGCAGCCTAAGTGCCGCAGCAGCAGCAGAGACGTGGCACGGTTGTTAAACTCCGATTTCCGCGCGAATTCTGCCTCACAAATTCCAGGAACTAACATGTCTGGTAAGATACCGGGACAGGAGAAAAACCCCTGTTCCAGATTCAAAGCGCACTTGTTCTCTCTTTGTTTAACTCGAAGCAGCGAGAGAGAGACAGGCGTCCAACGAGATGAAGTTGCAGGAACTTGATGAGAGCAACTGAAAGCTGTCGGCACCGAAATTGCTCAATCTGGAAAACACGGTCTCTGCACATACAACAATCACACAACACAAAGTAACGGACTGCAGATTTTACGTACAGTACAAACAGACAAGTACAATTTCGCACAACCGTGTCTTCTTTAGACGTTGTGAAAAGTCAAAAACGAAGATGCACCCGACAGTTCTCAACGACAGCAGTCAGAAACAAAATTGCACAAAACATTACTCCCGTGAGTGCAGTCGGCGAACAAAAATGCTAAAATGCTCAAAGCAGATGGCAGTCAACAAACCAAAATGCACACAACAATACTCGCCTGGTAGCAGCCAGCAAACAAAATGCGCTACACAATTTCTCCCTACAGCAGTCAACAAAATAAAAAATGCACAAAACCTAACCCCCAAACACCCACCCCCTCCCTATATCGTATTCGACAACTAAAACATGCACAAATGGTGCTTCCTGAAAGCAGTCACACACAAATCAAAAATGCACAAAACATTACCCCCCCCCCCCCCCCCCCCCCCCCCCCCCCCCCCCCCTCCACTAAGAATGCAGAAAACGGTCCTCTCCTAAAAGCAGTGGTGCTGACCACCATCAGGGGACTACTGTTGTTTGCATGTCCGTTTTGCACTGCATCAGAAAACCTGCGTTACTTCACTCTTCGTTTTGTGTGTTCATTTGCAATTTCGGCCCGTTTTCTTTCCGCTGACGGGGGGCAGGCTAGTTTCATTCTCTTTTACCAGCGGTTTCAAGGCAACAGCAACTGTGTGCGCGGAGAGCTTTGATAACAAAAATGTGAAAAAGAAGCCACGAAGAATTACCTCCCTTCGTGTAATTTAATATCCTTTCTGGTTTGTGCTAGCATATCATCCTAGGCTACCCCTTCTCTTTTCACCGACCTTCACACCTCATTTTTTTTCACTCCTAATACCCGTTTTCTATGTGGCTCATTACCAGTTCCCCTGTGAAACAAGAGACAGAGAGGATGACGATGAGAGAGACAGAAGAGAGAGAGAGCGCGCGCGGGGGTGCGGCAGACAGCAGCTTAGAGAGAGAGGGGAGTAGCCAGACAAGTGGGGGGGGGGGGGTTTGAGGGGCTAGGGGTGTATAAAACGGGGATGATACACACACCCCGAATCTGGACGAGCCGAGCCGAGGATCTATAATTTTGGCTATCTATATCCAAGGGGCAGCAGACAGAGGTAAGCTCAATCTCTCCATTCTATAACGGAGTGGCTGTGAAGACAGCTCGTCTTTTCCCCCTTATACTTCGTCCAGATCGCTTTTCACAGCTGTTTTTGTTCCCCTTTCCTTCTCCTCGCTACCAATCCAAACGCTCGCACCTGCGAGGCTTAGCCCTGGGAAGTTAATGTAAAGGGCGTTTTTTTTCCCCCCGCTACTACATATGTTGCGCCTTTCTGTCGTGAAATATAGTGCGAGGTCTTGGGTCAACAACCTGCTGCCGCTCCATTTTTTTATTTTCATCTGCTTCGGCATTGACATTTCAGCCTCTCCGATAAATGGAGTGGGGAAAAAAAAAACGAAGCGAGTTCGAGCTTCGTGCGCGGCACCAGCGCGCGTGTGTATGTGTGTGTGTGTGTGTGTGTGGCGTTTGCGGGCGTTTAGTCGTTGCTGTGTTGCTTGCGGGGGTTACACGTGTGTGGTGTTAGTGTGTGCGTGCCGTGCCGCGGTGGTGTACGTGTGTGTGTGTGTGTGTGCGTGTGGTTACTTTTGACCGATGCGACTGACATTAAGCTGCGGGGATTCTTGTCAACCCGACATTTTTGTCACCAAGCATGACCTTGTGCGACATTTTTGTCTTCCATAAACATTTGGTCAGTTACTGCATTCTTTCACTGATGAATAAACTAAGATAATGTAGGGTTTGACTGACTACTACTTAACCGGCAACTCACACACACACACCTTGGCCTGAAAACTGTTTCAACCTACGATCATCGTACACGATACTGCTTTTAGTCAACGACTGTGATGATGACAAGTGCGATTGTTGCGGCGGATATGAACGACGATGACTAAAATATAAAACATGTCAAGTTTGACCAGAGTGGCCAGAGAAGCAAGAAGAAAAAACACAAACAAGAGAAAAACGCAGCAAAACGGCGAGAAGAGGAAAGAGAAAACAAGGAAAATGAAGGGATCGCACCATGGGATAGGGGAGAGGGGGGGGGGGGGGGGGGGAGGGGAGACTAAGAGAAAGGAGAAGGGAGAAAAAAGGGACGGGGAGTGCGACAAGGTAAGGGCAGGAATAGAAGTGAGAAAGGAGAGGAGAGAGGAGAGAGAGAGGAAAAGGAGGAGAAGGGAAGGGGGGGGAAGAGGAAAAAAAAAGAAGGGGAAGGAGAGAGGGAGAAAAAGAGAAAAGAGGAGGGAAGAAAAAGAAAAGAAGGGGGGGGGAAAAGGGGAACGAAGGGGGAGGGAGGGAAAAGGGGAGGAGGAGGGAGAGAGGAGGGAAAGGGAGGGAGGGAGAGAAGGAAAGAAGGGGAAGGAGACGGAAGGCAGAGAAAAGGAGGGGAAAAAGCGAGGCGAAGGGAGGGAAAAAAGGGGGGGAGCAAAAGGGAAGAGAGGAAATAGGAAGGGACAAGGGCGGGGGGAGCGGAAAAAAAAACAAAAGGCGGTGGAGAGTAGTAGGAGGGAGGGAGTGGAGGGGTTAAGGGGGGGGGGGGGGCGGGGGGGGATGGGGGAAGGAGGGAAAGGCAAAGATTTTTTTTTTTTGGGGGGAAAAACGTGCTCATTGTGGCGGTGGCGGGTGGTTGTGGTTGCGTTGGGGTTGACGCCCATAACGCTCCCGCCCCCCGTTCGGGGCTTGTCAGTTTTTGCTTGGGTCCACCTCTTAATCCCCCCCCCACCCCGTTGTGGTTCGTGGTCGTGATCGTTGTTTTTCCTGTGTTTTTGCCGCTTCTGCGATGCCCTTTTCCCCTCCCGGGTATTTCTTTTTTTCTCCCCTTTTGCGCCCTCGACTGTCCCCCCTGTGTACGTCCACTGTATTTTTCCCTCCCAGCTTCTCTTTCGGGTGCTCTGGCCTCATCTTTTTTGAGAGTGACCAGACCATCTACCGACACATTGATTACAGGCTTAAGGACATAACCATAATGCTGCTCCATACCACTACTACAACACGGGCTACAACAACACTTCAACCTGCGATTAATTCTTGTTTCTTTTTTACAACGCATCGCAGCTCTCTACGCCGAGGCGGTTGGACGGTCTTTCTCGCACGGGGCCCCATTAGGCGACTTGGACCCATGGCTGCAACACAGCGTCTCTCACTTCTCTTGACAGCCCGTGGTGTCTCGGCTTGTGCTCCTTTGGTCTTTCGCCATCCGGGCCGCCGTCAGTCACGTGCCGGCTCTGCTTTCGTTGGGTTGATTCTCTGCTACGGTGTGTGCTGTGCCGTGCGACTGTTCTGCAGTTGGTTCTGTTCGTTTTGTGTTGGTTTGCCGGGGCCACCTCACAATTCGCGGAACAGTTGGTGCTTTGTGTTTTGTGCGCTTTTTTTTAAGTTATGTGGTTGTTGGTGTGGTGTTGTTAGGGATCGGCATTAGGTATGTTCGACGTGCTGCGAGGATCTCGATATGCTTATCACGGTATGGTTAATGACTCTCACTTTAACTAGCGTAGTTTGGCGCCCCCCCGCGCTCGCTCGCCACCGATGGTGTGAGATCTCCACTTGTGGCAGGCATGAGTGAAATGTCGGCGAGGGAGGAGATGGTTATGTTGAGGGCAACAAAGAAAGATTTTCTCTCGGTTGGGAAAGAACCGTGGGGCAGGGACAGCCAGATCTTCGTCCGACATCTGGCTCTTTTATTCATTGGTGGAGTGTGGATTTCGGTGGGTCCTGCCGATAGGGCCAGGGAGGAGGGGGGGGTGCTTGGCCGTTTGGGTTCGCCTATCACTCAGCTAGTTTCAGATCCTCTTTCCGGTCCTCGTTCGGGGGGACTTCTCTCCTAACATATGTTGTTCGAGTGTGCCTCTGTTTTTGGAGATTTCTCTGTTGTTTTGTGTTTGCGATATTTCTTAAACTGTTGGTGGTGATTTTGGTTTTATTGTTTGTTGAATTCTTCATTCCCTACTCCACAACATTTTCCCACCACTGTCCTTTATTCTTGCAACCCCCAATCTGTTTTGTCACCTATTTTTGATTTTAGAAAACACCCCTATCCCTCTACTCCTTCCGTTTCTCCATCTTTTACCTCGTAACCAGTATAAATAACTTCCTGTAGAGTCCCGGTTCCTTGTATTTTTCTCTGATACTATTCTTTGAGAGAACTTGTTATATTAAAGAAATCCGACGCGTTGGGCGGAAGAACCAACACACACAACCAGCCAGTGTACAAGCACCACACCACCAACACCCCACACGCAGGTTCGAGGCCCCACCGGCGCCAGGACTCTACTGTGGGTAGTATAGAGAGCAAGAGAACAATAAACAAATACAATAACAAATCAGGCTCCACCACCGACACGCCACCCACCGAACTATACTGGTGAAAAACAACCCCCCAGACTAAGAGACCGATAAACCCGAACCACCACACGCCGAACCACAGACCCCCCGCAATAGAACAAACACCGCCCATCGAAGAACACCAACACCCGGTCCCGCAAGGTTTGGTCCGCCCACCACACCCGACTTTCACCACACTCAGTGAACAGAGTGGAGAGAGGAGGGGGGTGTGAGGAGAGGGTAAACAACACGAGAGAAGACGAGGTAGTCGTCAAATAGAGCGTACAGCGAACAAGCTATAAGAAGAAACACAACCCCACTTACGAAACAGAATCCACACCACACCCCCCTACCAACCCCCACTTGTTGACTGCTGGCACATCCGTGTCCCACACAAACACAAAAAACAAACACCCCAACAACGAAGAAAGAAAACTCGAATATGTACATTAGATGGGTTCAAACCTACCCATGCAAATGGGCAGTAGAATCTCTATACCGTGTGGATACACAGCAAGTGAAAATACAGTAAAGAAAAACCGTGTTGCATGCCGGCCAGAGCGCGCACGAGAGAGAGCGAGGGTTTTTAGTATGCTGGACGAGACAAGGACACCCTGACAAAGCATGAAAACCACGGACAAGCCCATGTGCTGTGTTAAGCGACAGGCACGGTTCTGATGGTAACGCTGGCCTGCACATCGATGTTTTAATATAGGACACGTACAGGCGAGGCGCAGAGAGAGACAGACAGACAGAGAGAGAATCGCCCCCCCCCCCCCCCCCCCCCACCCACAACACACACACACACACACACCACACACACATCAGGCTAGTGCCTTTCTCTCGTTCACGTGCTGAGTGCCACACACACACACCACAAAACATACAAGTGTGAACCAATTACCATTCCTCCCCCCCCCCCCCCATCCTTCCCATACACACAGAGTTAGGGTGCACGTTGTATACCACACACCACACACACCCACACACACACCGTGCCAAGGGACTGACACTGAGAAAATATTCTCTCCTCCTCCGTCTCTCGCACATACACATACATACAAACACATACACGCACTAAACAATCACACACACACACCACACTGCACACACACACACACACACTCCAACAGAAGAGCCACAAGCAGGACCAGCACCAGGACATCTCTTTTGAGGCCACTGACTCCAGCCCCCACGCCGCCGCTGGTCCCTTTGCCCACTTAAACGAGTTTTCAGCAGCATCGCCATCATGACAATCCCACACAGAAGCCACGTATATAGTAGCAGAGCAGCAACGCCGACGACACTTCCCC